>AJFK01000344.1:0-25074 GCA_000467715.1 Hysterium pulicare CBS 123377 | reverse complement strand
GGGGGGGGGGGAGTGGTGAGTTAGAGCGGGATAGGCATTACATCGAAGCAAATCAAAAGGCCAATTTTCCCTAAAGGCGTGTCAAAGGGGTCGAGGATTGCTTTCCCTTTTTCAACGCTATTACTCTCTTTCAAAATCGGTCCGCCTTTGATCTCTACATCGAAAAGATGCAGCTTCTGATACCGCTGTACGATTTCGCCTTTCTCGTCTATCCAGAGTAATGTGTTCTTGACTTTTTCCCCATCGCTCGTCGGTTCATGCACGCCGACATTAATGGGTAGCTTGGCGTTCCGCGCTTCGGCTTGCAGGCCGAGCACGAATTCGGAGTCTTGAACGGATTTTACTAGCGAGACGGTTTCGGCGGCGCTGGAGGCTATGTAGTCGGAGGCTTCGGGGAGGAAGAGGGCCTGGGGGTGGGGTTAATGGCATGGGTAGAGGGGTTGGGGAGGCGAAATGCGGCTTACTTTTGCTCCCGCTGCTACGGCTTTTTGGACAAGGGGTCGGCATTGGGAGAGGTTGTGGGTCATGCTTGCTGTTGAGCATATTTGGCCGATTGCCTGGAGAAAGAGAATTAGGATCTTTCTTTCGTAGATTAGGAGCTATTATGAATGTAACTGTGACTAAACTATTTTACTAGACGACGGAACATATGTGTGACGATTTGAAAGCTGTAAATATATGACAATGATAGATGAGGGATTCTTATATGACAATGATGTTTCTCTCGAATGTTTCTATGCTTCAGATATTGGAATCACGATGAGATTGATAAGCAAGACAAAACCGAGCCTTAAATCGGACATTAAAACTTTGAGCATAGAAAGAAACCTTTTCTTACAGCGAGAGGCATCCTGAGAATTATTGTCAATATAGATGAAATCCAATATAGAGAATCGTGAGAGATAGTTGCTGGAGCCAGTGGTGAATTTGTCTGGTTACGTTACGTTACCTTATTACGCTAGACCTTATTTGGAACAACGTGAAATGGGTCTTAGCCTGCATGCCCAGAGTGCCTTGCAGCTCAATGCAAGCCGATATTAGGGTACCTAATTCTGCCTATAAGGACATGAAATAGAACTACCAAGTCTATCCTATATTCAAATTGTCATAGATGCGCCATGACATAGCCGTCAATATTCAACAGCCCGAAATAGGATTTCTAGTGCACAGACACACCTCATCTTTTGTTTCAACCTCGTAACTGCGGGTACTGCACTGCGCCATGGTGATGCCACCACCAACACAAAAGGGACAGCCAACGAACAAACACCTGGTCCTCCCTTGCTCTGTCCCCGTAATCCTCGCCAATTAGACATTCCTAACCCGCGATCCATTACGCGCGTCAAAGCGCTCCCCGAACGAACACCGTTGCCCATGTTTCTCTCCCCACCACAGCCCTACAGGAAACTTTCATCAACCTTCCTTTAAACGTTCCACGAACAATGCATCTATCGAGACGAAGGATGAGCATACCGTGATTGATCAATCCTGAAGCCACACTTGAAGTAGGAAAGAGAGTAGTTGGTGATTCCCAGCATGTCACAGCAATCCCGGCAGCCAAACTCCAGATGGGGATCTATGTGGTCGGGCGCTGTCGCCGGGCTTGAGTCACGCTTGGATTCTATACTTGCGGAAGATGATCAAGCATCTGCGAAAAGTCGAGCTGCAGAGGCAGCGGCGAAGCAGGAAGCTGCTGAGAAGGCAGCTGCAGAGAGGGCAAGGCTACAGGTTGAGCCAGGTAAGGACCAACTACATCAAAATTTGGAGGTCATCGAACTTGGCTAACCAAACTCTAGGATTGTCTCGGAATCCTTCAAGAAGTAGACCCAATTCGAGATTGCAAGATAGGCTTGCAAAAGTCGTGAACAAGGGAGCTGACGGATCCCGGCCCGCGAGTAGAGCTTCTTCAGACCTACCTTCGAGAGCTGCAAGCCCAGCTCTAGAAAGTCCATCATTGGCGGGTCAAGCTCTGGACATGAACAGGGCCAGTATCGATTCGAGAGATTCAGACACCGTACGGGACACTCCAGCTCCAAAGACGGAGGAAATATTCAAGGTGGAGGGAGCAAACGCAGAAGAGGCACCCAGGCCCTCCTCAGAATATACACCAGCAGATGCAATAGCGGGTCTGGCACCTCCGATACCTCCTTCGATATCGATACCAGAAATCCAGACGCCCCCAACCTCAACCACCTCGCCCCGTCAATCGCTTGACTCTAGTCTTTCCCGCCCATCCCTCGACCTTCCCACAACTCAAGGCGCTGAAATCGATATGCCTACTTCGCGCGATCCCGCCATTCTCGAAACCGAACTCTCTACCCTCCGCAAAACACATGAGCAAACCATCTCAGAACACCGCGAAGAGCTACATTCCCACCTCGAGCGCATCGACGCTCTTCAATCCAAACTGGCTTACCTCTCCCAGCAACTAGCTTCGCAAGCGAAAGCTGCTGCTTCATCCCCAGACACTAAGGATCCGTTGGAGAAGAAAGTAGCTGAAAAGGATGCACAAATAGCGGCACTATTGGAGGAGGGTCAGAACCTGTCAAAGACCGAACTGAAGCATTTGACAACAATCAAGAAATTGCGGGCGAAGGCTGGGGAGACGGATAAGGAGATATCGAGCCTCAAACTGCGCTTGTCGAAGGCAGAAAGGAGCATTGGAGATGCAACAGAACGGGCCAAGCGGGCTGAAGCTACGGAGAGGGCAGCGCAGGAGAGACTAAAAGTCGTGGCAAGGATAGAAAAGGATATTGAGCTGATAAGGGCGGAGCGCGAGGAAGCAGGGTTGACCATTGGGGAATTACGAAGACAACTGTCGGATGCGCTAACAAGAGCGGAGGATGCGGAGAAGAGAGCGCAAACAGGAGCTTTGGATGCCGAAAAGAGAGTCACCGCTGAACTCCGAGAAGACATCGAGAATATCCGGATAGAGAAGAAATTGGCGGACGACCGTGCGAAGAGGGATCTACAAGAGGTTAAAGCGGCGGCAACAAGAGAGCAGGAGAAGGCTAAAGTTGCAGAGCTGGAACTGAAGGGAGAAATAGCTGTAAGCATTCCCAAAGTTTTGAAAATCGGTATTAGAAATGCTAATATATATGATACTAGAACCTCGAAACAAAACTCGAACTTCTCCGCACCCGAACCGAAGAAGTCTCCTCATCCGCCACCGGCGACTCCCAAGCCAAGCTTCTTCGACAAATCGAAACTCTCCAGACCCAATACGCTCTCGCCTCCGAGAACTGGCAAGGCATCGAAAGCACCCTGACTTCCCGCGTTGCCGCTCTAGAGAAAGAGCGCGACGAAACAGCTAAGCGCGAAAACGACATCCGCCGCAAAGCCCGCGATGTAAACTCCAAAGCAAGAAGACTGGAAGACGAGCTCGAAAGCATCAACGACCGAGCAAGGACTCTCGAGCAAGATCTAACCGAACAACGAGCTCAGAGCCAGAAACTCCAAAACCGATTGAGTCAAGCCGAGAATGCAGTCCAAGACGCACGCGCAGACTTGGACCGCGAAAAGAAAGTCTGGGACGCAGAATTCCAGCAACGACTCGAGGAAGAGAAGATAAAATGGAGATTGGAGATTCAAACTAATCACATGCTACCAGATCCAAATCATCTCCGAGCCGACTCCCCCTCAGCTTCTTTCCGCAAGACGTCTCATTCCGGTGTAACTCCCGACCTTCTCGGCATCCACGCACGTAGAAACCTAAGCCGAGCAACCTCGACCGAGCTCTCCCTCTCTGCAATGGACCGAATGCTAAGCGATCCTCGACCTCCGAGTAGCCGTAAATCTACGCAACCGCTGAGGACCCCTGACGCAGGGACACCACCAACTCGTCAGGACTCGATTCCTTCAAGCCTATCCCAGCTTAATGGCGCCAATGCTTCTCAGACGCCGTCTATCCATACGTATGATCACGATGAGGCGTTCGAGAATTCAAGTTCCCCTCACAGAACCATTAACGACATGATCTCCGTCAGTACCGTTGGCGCGGGTCCCTCTGTCCAACTCGTCGAGCGCATGAGCGCAGCTGTCCGTCGCTTGGAATCCGAGAAGGCCACCTCGAAGGAAGAAATGGCGCGTCTAGTAGCGCAACGCGACGAAGCTCGCGAAGAAGTCGTAGCGCTGATGCGGGAAGTCGACGAGAAGCGAGCGGCAGACGAGAGGGTCGATAAATTGGAGATGGAGCTCAAGGCTATGAACGAGAGATATCAGACCACGCTCGAGATGCTGGGTGAGAAGAGTGAGAGGGTCGAAGAATTGACGATCGATGTTGCGGATTTGAAGAAGATTTATAGGGATCTTGTTGAGAGGACTTTGACTTAGTGGCCGTCCCCTCTCCCTCTAGGCATGCATTTTCAGCATCAAAGAAGTGGTTTACAGCTTTGCTGGCTCTTCTTCATTTGGTTGTGTTGTTAGAGTACTCTTTGTCTGGTGTAGGGAACCCCATCCAGCGTTGTCTGTTCTCCTCCGCTACAATATGTAGTACTTCCTTTTTCTAACTTTCTTGCATATGGTACATCCTGTATGAGTAGCCCTACTCCAAATCTATGCCCTCGCGCTCCGCCGCTTGAAGGATGAACGTTCGAGTCTATATCAAAGTCAGCATCTGCACTTCGTTCTCTTATCCTCATTACCACCTCTGCAACTTCGAAAAGGACAGAACCACATACCTTCACATCCGGACACAAGTCCAACGCCACTCTCCCTTCCCCATCCTGTTTATCATACTCCGCACCCTGCGTCAGCAACAACAACGCCGCATCCCCATGTCCTTCACATATCGCATGATGCAGCGCCGTCATGCCATCTATATCCGTCGCGTTCAGCGGACTCTTCGCCTCGAGGAGTAATTTCATCATAGGAACAGAGCCCACGGCTGCGGCGCGGTGAAGAGGGAGTTGGCCGCGCTTATCTTTTACCCGGGCGGTGGCTTTGTGGGTTAGCAGAGTGCGGGCTATGTCGAGGTTTTGTTTTGAGGCGGCGAAGTGGAGGGCGGTTTGGCCGTTGTTGTCTAGAGGTTTAAGAAAGCGGTTAGCTTGGGTGATTTTTTCCCTATGATTGATTGAGATGGTATGTTAGGGGGCGGGGAAGAGAGATGTACTTTTTTTGTTTACGTCTGCGTCTTTGCGGAGGAGGAGGTCGATGATTTCTTCGGCGTCTTTGCGACTGGAGGCCATCATTAGAGAAGTCCAGCCTGAACCGTCCTGGATGTCTGGTCTCAGCTTCTGGTTTTCTAATTTGTATTCATGGGTAGGTTTAGGTATAGATATTTATACCTGAGCATCAACATCGAAGTTCTTGCTTTGTATCAATGTTTGCACTATGGGAAGATGGTTGTAGGAAACGGCCCAGTGTATGGGTAGACGGTCATCTTCATCTCGTCGGGACTCTAGTTTAGGGTTTGCCTATATGTTTTCTTTAGGCTATGTCACACCTTAGAGAGCCAGAAAAAGGGTTGGGCCAGCTTACGTTGAGCAGAGATTCCACGATGCCAGCTGTGTGAGGGGTTAGCGGAGCTTTTCTTCGGAGGTGCTGGAGATGGGGGAGAAATACTGTGGCCTTCTCGACAGGCTTCGTGGATCGCGAATTTGGATTTGGGATCTTCGGAGGTCATCATTGCTGATGTATGAGCTGTGAGGTTGTAGAGTTGAAGGAGAGTAGGCTGTAAGGGTGTGACGGAGTGTTGAGTTGTGCGGAATCAACCCCGCCGAAAGTAAACACCACGAAATTATATTGACGGGCGGTGAAACCCCTGACTACGTCAAGCGCGTGCAATACTCATTGTCCGTTCCAAATATATGGGAACCTTGCCTTTCTTTATTGTACATGGAATATTCGAGCACAGTTTTAATACAATTATTCACTACTAGGAGATATTTCTGAGTAGCTACCCCTCCGCTTCCGTCCTCTATCTCTTCCTCGTGTTCCAGTGATCAACGAAATCCTCCACGAACTGATTTATCGTGATACCATTTTCATCTTCCAGAGTCCACGTGAGCTCGATCGGAAAGTGTATAAGTAAACTTTTGATCGGGGGCTCTGTGATGAACATTCGCCGCCACAAGGCGCGATGAGTGCCATTCGACATTTCCTTTAGCAGTGTCCTCGAGAAGAAGACGGTCAACCGCAGTCCGTCATAATGATACGGATGAAATATCGGAGGCGCGACTAAGAGCGGATTGACCCGCACGTCAGATGGCGATTTGATCAGAATGGATCCAACAGGACCGACGGCGGCGTCCACAGTCTGGGGGTCGATTTCAACGTCTCTAAAAAGATCGACTGTAGGGAATGCATCCCCTGTGCGGATATTTCCCTCTTCAGGATCTGAGTCGTTCGTTGGAGGTTCCAGGAAGAGCAGCCGTCTGAGAAAGATCGATCTCTTAATCGATCCATTGACCAGTTTTCTCCAATTGTGATTGAGTTGCGTGCAACGAAGGATGTCAAACATGCTCAGGTTTATCATTATCGAGTCGAACAATTCCCTGGGTAGTGCATCAAAGTCAAAGTGACCGGATTGTTGTGAAGCCATTGAAGGTAGCTTTGAAAGACAATGTCTCGTGCTCAAAAGCTAGGGAAACGGGAAAAAGGTGTTATTGAGTGGAAAAGAGGGTTGTGAAAGTTCCTTGATTGACTTAAGAAGGGGAGTGACCATGGCTGTGTGCTCCCAGTAGCTGCATGGAAGGCTTGGCTGCATGCATCACGATCGTGATCGTACGTGAATAGAATGATTCGAAGACCTTGATTGGTTATTCCTTCATAATCTAGTATTTCTTCTAATGCTCTTATATTGCGGTATCACGTCAATACTATCATTCAATAATGAGGTGTAAGAGGCTCCTGACGACTCTTCTATCCTATTTCTCCTTGGCCCCACAGATGGATAATCCCGTCAGCGAACTTATCCATCGTCAATCCATCTTTAGTTTCCAAATCAATCATCGGCAAACTGCCGGGTTTTTGACTTGCAGATGAGTAATAGGAGGCTGCGTAACGAACATTCGCCCCAATGCGGCATGCGTTGCGAGTTCAAGTATTCCCGCTTTTGAAACCTGCCTTAATCAATGAGAGTCGAAGAAGCTATATGCTAAGAGTGGTATTATGAATAGGGGTGGGTTTAATTCTATGTGTGGCAGTGATTTTCCTTGAGTTAACCAACAGATATACGTGGATATCATCTCTGTACCAATAAATTCCGAGACTCTTGAAATCTTCTCCCTCCGCGAACTTCACGTCCTTTTTTGGAGGCTCAAGAAACATGAACTGTTTGAACTTTGAGCTCGTCATCAAGCCATCGAGTAGAGATTTCCAGTGTCGATTGACTCGCATGCAGCGATAGACATCAAACATGCCTAAGTTGAGCATAACCATTTCAAACAACGCGACGGTAACTAGCCAGGGTCGAAATGCCTGGGTTGTCGTGGAGTGATCGAAGCCAGCATTGCCAGCACTGTCTTTATTGTGAGGACTCGAAAGGAAAGAGAAGGCCTTATACTTATCTTCATACCGTTACTAGGAGGCGAACAGCAAACAGGAAAAAATCACTGCTAATCCACCTAAGATTGAGAGCAAACATCACATGGACGGAGGAGAACATTTGGAATTGAAGCGCATGATATTAAAATACCAGTCACTCGGAACTCGTCGTTTCCTGCGCTCGTGTCAATAGTAAACTTTGATCCGTCCATACTTCAAGAGATTGAAGGTGCTTGCAATGAGCTTGCTCTTGCAGAATCCATTTTTATCGATTGAGGGATAGGTCCTCGTATAACAACTCGCTATGAAGCTCATACTTTCGGGAATTTACCGATAATATCCCTCAGCAATTGAATATCGTCACTCCGCGCTGCGCTCCAGGAGTATCTTCAGTAATACATGCTTCAAACTGTACACCAAATCAACACATCATGACAAACTCGAACAGGGGAGCATCAGTCTAGCATGACATTTAGACAATCCTTCCACTGAAGTAAAGACGTAATGCCGGCCAGTTACGAGTGAGGAAAAGCCTTGGGTTTCTCAAGGCTGGATCTAGGTAAGTTGATTTGATTCATTGGATTGGATAGCGTCAAAGGATCGAGATTGGTTAAATGTAGGCATTGCTGGAATGCTGGCAAGGCATAGTTATTCTTATTATAGAAATGTAGGGAGTAGGGAAACTATTTTTGCTCTTATCTACCGGACTATTGCCGAGGTTCGGGCGTGTTTGTTGTGTTTGCAAATCTCCTGTCAATCCTGATTTCGACAAGACGTCCACCTAGGTATAGACCACAAAAGACCTCCTCCTCTCCTCCTGCAAAAGCCATATATTTATGAAATACAAAGTGGGATATTTTTGGCACCTTGCTTCTGTAGATAGTAGGAAGTGTCCGCGCGTTGAGGAGAAGTTATCTAAGTAGTAAGTCCTCTGCAAAGCAAGAACTACTCCCAGGGTGACTGATAGTTCACCAAGAACATTCAAGCCGTTCCAGGCTTGAATGCGGCTGCGATGCTGATCTGACCCATTGCATGCACTCTTTGGTCCTGAGCACTCCAAACTCTTGCTTCGCCGTTTTGGGACTTCGGCGGTGGCGGCCAACGTGCCTCGTACCTCAAATTCCGACCGTCCACAATCATGACTAGCTGAAATCTTACCGCCCAGTGATGGGGAGCTCGCGGTCCCGAATAAGTGCTGAATTCAGACGGTGGCTCTGGTTGAATAAGGCCTTGGTCCTTAAGGAAAGTCATGTCCACGACAATCTCCCCAGCGACTTCTGCATCTATTCACCGTAGCGCATCAGCGGATATGCCCAAGAATGGCCAAGGCTTCCTACCTTTATTCCTGTCATGCGTTCTTCTGTAGTGACACTCTTTCTTATCGTCGGATACATAAAGTATCTCCTTGCAGAGGAGATCCTTTTTGTTGAGGGAGAAAGTGTGCGTTACATCTTTGGGGATCTCTTCATGGTGCGCTAGATCTTCGCCCTTGATATTTAAAAGTCAGCCCTGGCTGAGGAAGGGACAAATCTGGTGGGCATCATTCAAACCTTTTGAATGAACCAGTCAATCGTCTTGTCGATATATCTTTCACCGTCTGCCCTGTCTATTTTGCATCTAGCACCTTTGTGTGCATCAATCTCATTCGGTTCGTATGGTTCGGAAACCAGGAAACCATAGCTGCACGTAGTCTTTCGCGCTGGGCCCAGGTTTTTGTCGAATGCCCGAAGCACAGCACCTCGCGCTACTGCGGTTGAGCTGTTCTGATTTGAGTATAAAGTACGATCCCCTTCAGGATTGCAGTCAAAAGGCCGCTGACTTACGGTGTACGAGGAGTCAAGAACTCGATTTCTTGGCCCAGAAAATTTCTTTCTGTTGCAAGGACTTCTCGCAGGTGATTTCGCAGAGAAGGAGACTGCCCGAAACCACCGATGAGGATGACTTTCTTTCGAGGATGTCAGTAAGGTCCACATCCGGCATGAAAGAGCTAGCGCTTAGGTCACGTGTCTACCAGCTGAGCTCGACACGGTCGATTCCAACTTACTTGGACCGAGTACCCCTTCGCTTTCGCCATCTCGAGTTGCTCCATGAGCACTTCGGCAGCGCCTTTCAGGGAATCTTGGAAAACCCACGTCATTTCGCGCCTATACATGCCTTAGCGTCGTCCGATGCAGTCTCCCAAGTTCTTACCGAGTTATCCCCAGCCGATTTTGATACAATCGTTTCTTGGGATTGGGGTCGGGCTGAAGATCGTCGATCCAGATCGGTTCAATGTCGAGATCTTCAGCTGTATCAAAGATCCTCTTCTCTCCGTTTTCGAACTCTATGACTTTCCCTTCAACGATGCTCTTAATTGTTTTTCCATTTTTTACAAGATACTTTTCATGCTTCAGCTTCTTCATCAGAAGCTTCCCATACCTTTCATTAATGTAGCTTGCGCCGCAGAGCTTACCTGGATACCATGAGCGTTAAAAGACGTTGAAGGGAGCACATATACATACTACCTGGCGAGACTACCTCCTCGGACAATCTCAGGGGGTGTGAGTTGGTGATTTGGTATGTAACCGCATCAACTGTCCCACCCCCAGCGTCCAGGATAGTGATGGTTTCATTTTCCTGCCCGGATTAAGATTAGGTTTATGCCGCTACATATAAGATTGACGCGTAACCTACGTAGATGTCGTTGTTGTCCTCCGCTAAGACGCACACAGCTGCAGCTTCTGGCTCGGAGGTGATGAACAGATTGTCAAGACTGTCGTTCACTAAGCCCCCCAATTTGGATCTTTGTGCAGCTGTTCTCATGGCTGCCTGCATTATACGGCATGCCTTGGATGGCCAAACAGCCGGTACGCATAAAACGAATTCAATGGCCGTATGTTCATTGATTATGCTTGACTTTCGGAGTTCGTCTTTCGTGTGTTTGAAAAGCTGTTCCAAATAGTCACTGATAACGTCTTCGTCTTGCTTGATCAGCTTAGATCTCTTTAGCTTTTTGAGTATTGTAGCAATGTATGCGCGGATATGTTCAGTTTGGGTACTCTTCTTGTCAAGCATTAGCTTGATCCTATTAAGTCGTCTTGTCCCGTCCTTTGGAATGTCTATCCTGTTGAGCTGTTTTTGCACCCCGAAACCCCAGTACAAACGATCGGGTCTCCTGCGTTCCTCTTCTGTATGTCCTCGCTCATTTTCCGATTCGATTTCGTCCTCTGAACACGAGATTGAAATATCGCTGCCTGAATCAGAAGCGGCAGAATCATCCTTTTCGTACTTTTCTCTAGCAGTTTGCGTGCTCACATCGCCTGGTGGTCTTCCTATCGGGAGCTGGCGAAGACTGTACCAAAGCTCGGTGGGAACGTCCTCCCTAGGTTCCCACGCAAAGGTGACTCCGGGTGGAGGGCGATCGTCGGGATATCTAGCGATGCATTTCACTTCGGTAAGATTCAGAGCATCTCTCGACGTCTTTCCACTAATATTGGCATATGCTACGGAGGAGAAAGTCGTTCCGAAATCGACTCCAAGGATCAAGTGGTTGGATGGTTCCTCTGTCGTCTCAACGTCCGTCGTCATTTCTACCTCTCCATCGGAGCGAGGACCTCCAAGAATCGGTGTGCGCCATTGGTTTTGCATAGCACAGCGAGCTGGAATAGGGAAGGTAGAAAGAATCTCAGAGGATTGATACAAACTGGGAACAAGTAGATCAGGTCGTGTGGAATAGGCCTCGAATGCTCTGGGTTGATACTCAGAGACATGGTTCTACCATGCGATTCTTTTAAAGATCTACCGTTTTCCATGCGTGGTACAAGTTCGTCCTTTCAAGTGGCCCGCCACGCCCTTTGTTACCTTGCAAGCGCTGTGGCGCTCGCTGAGCAATCGGGGAACGGTTCCCGCGTGCCGACAGGCAGCAGCGACGACCGTGCTTGTACATCCCTTATCCAAAAAGTGAATGTGTATATCGTACCCATGCACACTAGCCTAACTTAGGAGCGAGGCGCTCAACATTCACAAACATCTCGCACGGCCAATCCAGCCTCGCCGGCGACCAACTAAACATTATCCTACCCCAGGGACCAGCGACTACCAAACTATCATCACCTTTAGCTATCCAGCAGTTAGCTACTACCTACGAATACTTGTCACGAACAACTCACAGTCTTGATTCAAGAGAGTATCATCCTTGAAGCCGGAGACCCATAATACGAAACGAAACGAGGCAGACTACAACTGTGCCGTACGGCTGGTTGGTAAGTCCCCAGTTGAGTCGAAGCTTCTCATTTAGTGCGTAGCTTGAGATACCAAATCCAACATCTTGGACCTTAGAAGGTATCATCTATAGATCCGTCTAAGATTGTCTACCTCGACCAATTCACTCGCCTCACAACGCCGTACAGATACTTTTCAGCCTCCGCTCCCTGTATCATCAATAGCTATACAGTTCCCGATCTCGCCATGCGCCGCAAGCAAACCTCCTCGCAGAAGCCGCCCACCAAGATTAAGTGGAGCTCAGATGACACGACGGAGTTATTGGCACATCTAGATTTCGTAATTGAAGACTCCAAACAGAAGACTGGCCGGATTGCCCGCAAGGCAGATGTTCTACGGGGGCTGCAACCTCGTCTCGGGAAGCGACATAGCCTAAGACAGATTGAGAGCAAACTCTACAGTGTGTGGTCTGGCAGCACATATGGAGTACCAAAAAATAAGTTTGAGGATATCTACCGTTTGGGAAGCAGAGGCATGAAGAAACTCGATGCTGGCATGAAGCTCAAGATCTGGGAGGCACTAGAAGTCATCAAGAGCAATGAGCTATATATTCACGCATCAACACCACGGCTGCTCAGAAGCGCTTCTCGAAATCATGAAGTTGAGTCAGGTCCTTCGAAACCAGACCAGATCATTCCAAATGGCCGCTGCACACCAACCAAAATCATCCGATCAAAGCAGCGTCAAACACTACAACACCAAGCGTCAAAGTCAGCCGAAAACGGATTTCTGTCACAAAAGGTACGTAATAGCTGAAAAGTTTAGAAACAAAGACTAGAATGAGCTTTCTGACGTCCCCAATTAAAGCAGATCCCACCGAACCGAAACATTGTCCTCGTTCAGGGTCTGAGAAACCCCTCTCAGCCGATGACAATACCTCGAGGCATAAGCAATGCAAACATTGAAGACGGATTTAATACCTCTGGATCATTCAACACTCGCAATGAGAGGAGTAGTGATAGGACTGGCACACTCAATGGTGTTCCCAGTCTGCAAAATGCCTCGCAATCATTCTTCTATTCAAACCAACTCCAGAACATCCCCATATTTGATTATAACGACTCCGATTCGATACAGCAATTTCCGGAAAGGCTCATGCTTGGTCATGTCCACGAGGCCTTACTGGACCTGTTTAGTGACGTTGAGTATTTCCGCGAAAAATGGGCAACTTCGGAGAAGGAACGAATCAAACTCATTCAAGATGAGCGTTTCATGCGCAGTTTCCAAGCGCCAGGAAGTGCGGATGCTGATTTGGAACTGATAGATAGAATCCTGAATAAGTACCACACCCTCAAGCGCCGGACGAGCAACCAAATGTTCCTCCAGCCCTTTCTCGAATTAGAAAGGGCTAAAGAGGCACCACCAAATATTAACAAAATTAAAGACATCTATGCCCGAATGAGAAGTAGCCTTAATTCTCTATCTATCATGGATGGTTTCCAGCATCCTCCAGCATCCTCCGCCTGCCTTGAGTCCAGAGATTTGAGCGAGCTGGTATGCAGAGTCCTCGGCGACGTGCCACAAACATTGTTATGTTATGACGCTTCACGTCATCGTTTTGGGAATCAAGGTCCTGCCCAGCTAGTGGTCCAGTCTTTGACTGGAGCTGCAGTTTGCGAATGGGTTTTCAAGGGGAAATTGCAATGTACTGCCATGATGGACACTCCACTTTTTGAGTGGTTTAGATATCACATAAGCACGATAATTCGTAAGCACTTCAAACCCCTCCATGTACGGTGCAACTTCAGAGTAACGTAACGCTAACCTCGTAAAGGTGATGAAAAGGTCCTGCGTAGCGTCAACTTCGCAGCACATCAGTCTGTGGTTGACGAGGAGCATTACCAGAAAAGATTCCTTACACGGACCGCATCAAAGCTTGCTGAGCGTCTGCTCGATGCACTAGACCCCTTCATGAAGGAAAAAGGAAAACAAGCGGCAAAGGCCCGACTAAAACGGCATCTGGAATATATCTTCCACCTGGCCCTGAACATTAAAAGTCTAGTAATGGTAGGTAAGGACATGTACGAATGTATATGGCCGATTCGCGATTCTGCCTTTGAAAGTCGTTGCATGATAGAAGAGTCGCCAAAAAGTAACAAAAGTAATCGAGGTCTTTCTAAGCATAAGTCCAAGAAAGTAATTTTGGCACTTGTACCGGGCCTCCGTGTTTATAGCTATGACAGGAGCTTCGTGGATTATTGTGGCTTCACGGAAGGTGACGAGGAGGGATTGGAACAGCCCGATCTTGTGGCTCCAGCTTCGGTCGTGACTCAACGACTGGCTTGAAAATATGCGGTCATCGATCACGAGAGATGATTGGGGGGAACAATCATGTTTTAGGATTCTGTCATTTGCGAGGCTAGCGTAATGGACTGCACCGCCGCGCTCTACCTAGCGCTTCTAGGAGTGAGTTGTACACTATGAATTCTCCTTTGACACCTCAAAGCGAAACTGTCGATCTCGAGGTATACCATATCATGCTACCAAATGTTTCTTTGTGAGGCTGTTCTGGAAAGCTATCATATTTCTGACTACGCCAGTGCAATAGTATTAGTGGCAGGGATTCGGATCGAAATGTGAATGAGGATAGGTGAAAGATCGCTCACTATAATACAAATTCGATCAGAAAGCTAATATAACTTCGTACCCTAGCATTGAAGAGGGCTAAACCTTGATTTTTAATTACTACAATCGGCGAAGATGTATCCTATGACTCTACACATACCCTCTAAAAGTCCGGAATTCCGCGTTCTAATGGAGATTTTGGGTTGCGTATGAACGGCAGATACCAGGGGTATATTGCATTTTGTCCTCCCGGCCTCTTGCATTTCCCTGTCGTCAATTCTGGGCAGCTCCTTTACCATTTCTCGTCATTGAAGCAAAACGTGAGAAGGATGCTCCCGGATTTAGGTACGTGGAGGCGCAGACTGCGAGCACCTTTCCGTAGTGATACTGACAAAGAATATGCAGGTGGTCTTTGACCTTTGGCTTGGCACTCTAGAGTCGCAAGACGGTGCATTACAAATCTTCCAGATCGTTGACTTCGTTTGGACATGAGAATCTGAGGTGCCTACGTGGCTACGTCGCTGACCCGCGAGAGATATCTCCTCTTCCACGAATACTTTCCCCCGCTCGCAGTCACTTTTCTCAAGATCGAGCGTCCGATCCTTTTCCCAACCACTATTAGATTCAATGGGAGAAGACGATTCAGCGGCGCAGGAAGTGGGGAGCTATGATCAGCCAAAAATCTGGGATGCAAGCTCCCACCCGTTCCTCAGATGATCGGATTATCGCGACGTTGCGACACCATGGGCTATTTGAAGTAGTATCCGACATTCCGATATCGTTAAGTTCTCGTTCCGCGTTCTCGTTCCGCGTTCTTGTTCCGCGTTCTTGAGATTCTAAAAGATGTAGAGAGGTTCTACTCTTTCGTCGGCCCAGAGACGAATGGATATCGGAACTTGCCATTGGACAGTACTTCGCCCTGTTTGACTCTATATCATGCAGTGGAAGTGAAATGCAGTCACACCATCATCAGAGCGCCAAAACTCTTCAGGTACTGCGGACTGGACAAGCCGTTGACGCCCCTACAGGGCTTGAACCTATGACCAACCATGTTGGCAAGGAAGGATCAATGCTGGCCACGAAACCAGACTTCTGACCACCACAATGTCCTCGATTCTGTCTCTTTGTACTGGTCGACCAGGATATCGACGATCATGCCCAGCTTGGACGTTTACTTCGCTATATGGTCGAAGCACGGGAATTTTATGGCGGATGTGCTCAGGATCAGCCGTCACTGAGCGCAAATGACAGAATCATACTCATAAGCTGGGTGAACTCATTTGGTCGGTAAGCCATGCCGACCGGCGACTTGGTTGATAGGTGTTGTATGGGTTCCAATAACAGTCATACCCCACTAGCCAATCGCAACTTTTTCACATATACCGCCTAGTCCATATTAGATATCCTGAAATCGTTCTATCAATATGCTCAGATCATATTTATTGCGGCGCTTCTTGATAACGAATGCGTTTTTCTTTGTGTCACTCTGCTGTCTTATTAGTGTTTGCATCTTTAAATTTCGGTGTTGGTAGTGCAATGTCCATGAATATCGTGCGTTCAAAGTGTGTGCACACAAACTTGAAGGAGGTAGAGGATTCTTTTCTTGGAAATGATGGGGAAATGATTGATGAAAGAGATAACACTGGTCGATAAGCACATAGCGATCCTTACTCTCACATGGGCGCAATGGACGAAGTAAGGAGAAGACCAGAATTGAAGTTTAACTGGAACAGAGCAGAAAAGGAACTGAATTCACCAGTAACGTAGTGTGATTGCTTCAATAGAGCACTGAAGTGTGAGACTTCGATTGAATGAGTACCAGTTGAAATATTGGAGGGCGTGGGCATATAATGGCATAGGCTAGACTATTGCCGTAATACTGTACTGACATCTTGCTATATGAACCAAATCATTGACTAACGACTCTGGTACCATAATATGCGCCGTACTATCGTATCTTCGCTCGTTTGCTGGATTATCGATACTGATGCTGTTGCAGGACAAGCCGACTCGACCATTTGAGCAATGTGAGGCTGCAGGCACAGTTGCAAGTGGGAGATTTTGGACTAGATCGGAGTATTGTCGATGTCATACTAGTTGAACAATCAACGTTTGACGAAAAACATGAGATCGCTCGGAAAGACCAACCATCCAGATAATCCGCAGCCATCAACAACTCCAAGCACAGCTCAGGCGGAATATCCATATCCGGTACATCCTTACTCTCCTTATGCTTCTCATGGTAATACAGATATTCGCATACTTTCTCGAGCACGACGCCGCTGTGACAAAGGAATCAGTTCCCCTGGTGTAAATGAAGAACGCCGGGAGCTCCTACTTGATGTTGTGAAAGGTGCATCGATTCGATAATGCTTCAGCGAATTTGCCTGAGATATGGGAGTTAGCAATAGCTTGGCATGAGTGGGAGAGATCTATCTCGTACTTGAAGGATCCAACATCCTCTTTATTGTTCCTGCGATATTCGCCGCAGAGCGGAGAACCATGAATTCGAAGCCATCGCTAGAGACGAGAGTAACGTATGCGGTTGGCTCGGTGTCCATCATAGCTACAGCGTTGACTGCTCCGTTAACGTAGTTGTCGTGAGAGAGTCTTGAATGTAGCGGGCGAGTGAATGTCTGGCTCGGAAGTGCTAGTCGCGTCACGTCAGCACGGGATTTCGCGAGGCGGCCCAAGCTGCACATCTCCGCATGCATCATGCCGACTCCGCCGGGGAGGCTTCCGTTCCTACCACCGCATCATTTTATATACAACACCCAATGGACAATTGATCAGTAAACTCACCTTATGTCACTCCTCCAACTGTTTGATAGCTTTCTCTCTCTCTAAAATGCCCCCTCGACTTCCCTACCGACCATTCTACCGGCGCCCATTCTCCATCCAATCTCGCGCTCTCTCAAACATCAACCTATCCGGTCGCCATGCCCTCATAACAGGCGGAAGCCGAGGAATTGGTCTCGCAATAGCCCAACTTCTCGCCTCTCACTCGTGCCGAATAACCCTCCTATCCCGCAGCGAAACCTCTCTCAAATCCGCTCTCTCTACCCTTCCGAAACCTCCCCCAAACTCCTTAGGACATAAATACATCCCCGGAGACGTCGCATCTTCCGCTTTTTGGGACTCCCCACCCGCCGCGCTTTCGGGCCAGGGTGAAGGTATCGGGAGTGTGGGAAGTGGTCTTGAGCACGAAAAAGTAGATATCCTGGTGAATTGTGCAGGGATATCGCTTTCACGGCTACTGGTGCGATCTGCGCCTGAGGATCTGGAGAATGTAATACAGACCAACTTGACAGGCGCCATGCTAGCGGTGAGGTATCTTGTCAAGAAGCGATTAATGCGGGCAGATACAACTGGCAGCAAGTGGAGTCCTGTGGTAATCAACTTGGCCAGCTTATTGGGGATTCAAGGGGGACGGGGTACAGTTGCGTATAGCGCTAGCAAAGCCGGCATGTTGGGTGCGTATCCCGAAGCCCTTTTGTTTTTACTTCGTTCTATGAGGTATAGGTGAGAATGATAGCTAATATGTTTCCAGGTCTCACTCGTGCTTTAGCCGCTGAATTAGGACCAACAGGCATTCGAGTGAATGCCATCGTTCCAGGGTATATCGAGACGAACATGATAGCAGGTACGTTATCTAGTAATGTTTTCGGATTATCTTTTCGCGGAACTACGGATTAAATCCAAATGCATGCTATCGCACCTATCGATTCCAGCATAGGAACTCCATCGACACTAAGCCAAGCCTGGCAGTGCCTTGTACCTGAAGGGGGATATAAAAGCTAATGTACAATCCGGAATGTAGGCATGGATCCCAAAGTCCAGTCCCAAGTCCTGCAAAGAATTCCACTCCAACGCTTCGGCCAAGCTGACGAGGTGGCCGACGCGGCATTGTTCCTGGCGACAAACCAGTATGCGAACAATTGCGTCATCAATCTCGATGGCGGTTTGAGTGCTACGTAACGTCGGTCGTTAATGGCACTGCTTGCATTTTCAAACGCCACATCTCCCAAGGCATACAAACCTCCAAAAGAGATCTAAAAATGCAAATGCTAGGTAAATGATCCTCCGAGGAGTCGCTTGCAAAAAGAAGGCAGAAGCTAGCGTTCTTGAAATCAAAAAGACCTGCAAATTTCAAATGCTCGTGCCTGGGGATCTAACTGCTGCAAATGGCAAACCAACAACGATCGATAGAAGATATCCGGGGATGATGTTTGGAGATATCTTTCGTATGGATAGCGGTAGCGCGGAGTTTCAGTCATCGTCTATGATGATTGCTCCGCCCGTGGAATCGTCCAATATGATGGCGTCGCCATTCTGGCCCGAAGTTGAAGGTTGTCGGGCTACTTTGCCTCGTTTCCTTACCAAATCATCCTCAAGTTCAGCCTCCGTGGCATCGCGTTTTCGTTTGCCATTGATGCCATTGGCGAGCACAACAGTGTGTCCATTCGTCTCCGAGGAAGGAACGGCTTTTGGTTTCTGGGCAATATGTAACTTGCCTGGAAGACGAATTGGCTTCGTGTCATCGGGAAGAGGCTGTTCAGATATAGTGAACACCAAATTGACTCGAGGGCTTTCGTCTTGCTCGTCAATAATGGTAAGGAAGCTATCTGCTTTGACTCCGAGCTCGGGGAACTTTTTGGATAGGTTATCGTCGAGTTCGGGGTCATATAGAATTCCGGCCTCGCTGCTGACACTAAACTCTTCGCCGTAGCCTAGTTGTAGCTTAAGTAAATCTTCAACAAGATCGTTCAATGTTGCTCGCGATGGATCAACAACAAGTGTTGACTGGGCGACGCTGCACACTGGGCACTCAAGATTTGGCGATCGGAGGACTTCGCTGGATATCACGCGCTCGGTAGACTTGGCGAGGAAGACCATTTTGGCCTTGTCTAATTCGTCTCGCATAACCTTGAATGCCTGAAGTACGCAAAGACCGGCCGTCATAGCATTTGTGGTGGCTATTGCTGGGATAATATTTCCGGCCATTTCTGAACGAATAAGCCAACAGCGTTAAAATTAACAGGGGTAGACTTACGCTTGATATCGAATTTTGATCTTGAATCAATGCCAAAAATATGTGATCGAAGGTTTGCGCTTGCGGCAACAAAATCAAGTGTATCGGTGTCATCTTTATCGAACGTTAGGATCGGTGCTGCGTTATCTACTCCAGCGTTTGCTTTGATTTCTTCGAGTCGATTACTAAGTCTTCGGAGACTGTCGGTAAAGACAGCGAAATTTTCTGCCACTGTCCATACGGTTTGATCCTGTTGGGCGATCGATGAGCCAACACCAAGGGCTTCCTGGGAGAGTTTGTCGTAGTCCAGGGGCTCTG
This sequence comes from Hysterium pulicare CBS 123377, assembly GCA_000467715.1. Taxonomy (NCBI): domain Eukaryota; kingdom Fungi; phylum Ascomycota; class Dothideomycetes; order Hysteriales; family Hysteriaceae; genus Hysterium; species Hysterium pulicare. The sequence continues at coordinate 5,414 of AJFK01000344.1, read as the reverse complement.
GCGCTCTCCGATTCTTCCACATGTCGTCCATGCTCCGTAATCGTTCGATGTCCTCTTTGAAGACCTTTTCGAAGACTAAGCGGGGAAATTCTTCTGAGCCCATTGACCGGCGTATTCGCTTCAGCGCCTGTGATTCCTTGCGCAGATTCTCAATCTCTTTTGCATTTTCGGAGTCCTCAGAATGATCCAGCTCTGGAGCTTCATCCTCACTTGTTCCAAAGATCTCAGTAAATATATAGCTTTTGCCCCACACAATGCAATGAATTGGCTGGCTCGGAGTGCTTCGTATCGTACAGACCGGAAAACTCTTGGGTGTTTCCTTCGGCGTACAGTCATAGCATTCGGTTTTGCCCTAACTTGCGTCAACCAGTTGCCCCGAAATTAGACATTGTAAACAACCCACCTTCCGTATAACCTGCACTTGTCCGTTGAACCCTGTTGTACCACTTTCGATTAAAAGCACGTCGGCGGCCAAGCACATTTTATTGACATGGCGTCGAGCGTCTAGATTGTCCAGCGCATTGAAGACGAGATCGAAAGATTTGAACCAGGCGACGTTGAAGTCGGGATCTTTGATGTTGGCGTGATGCGCCTCGATTTTAACGTTGGGGTTGAATTTGCCGGCGGACTCTTTCGCAACCTAGGAAGAGCGACATCAGACAAGTGAAATAAATTTTGCGTACAGTCTCAGAACACACCAATGCCTTAGACTTCTTTATATGCTCGTGCCTGAACAGAAATTGCCGATTGAGGTTGCTCAGATCAATTGTATCAAGATCTACGATGTGGATCTCGCCGAAGCCGGTGAGGACGAGGTTCTTCAGGAGCTCACAACCTATACCACCAGCTCCTACCATTAAAATTCGCGACTTGGAAGGTGTCAACGGAGTTCGATCGAAGTCAAACTGGACAACAGGAGGTCTTACCTGCTTGAGGCGGCCGTGGAGCGAGCCTAGGCTCTGCTTTGGATATCTATCGCGCCCCATTGCGGATTAGATGAAGGTAGAAAGGCGCGTTAGACATGTGATGAAAAAGAGGAGGACCAGAAGGTGAGAGGCGAAGAGATTGGAGGAGCTTTATGAAATAAGTGTCGCAACGGCAAGTGAATGTGAATCGGATTCACCCCCGGCGTCCGAGCTTCGCGGCAAAGGTCACGTGCTGCAGGCGATTTGCAGAGCTAGGAACTTCCATGTGCCATTCCGGTTCGACTCGTTTCAGGTGAATGTGCTTACAACATAAACACATCTCTCTTCTCATCATGTCTGACGATGAACCAGACCTCGAGCTTCTTGATCTTCTGCGCAAGTCCCTGGGAATTGGTCCGGCCGATCCTTCGGCCCCTCCAGAAACAAAAGTTCTTCGGGATGCTGAGTTTATCTACGACAATAGCATCGATGTAGCTCTCGATATGCGCCACACTAAATTGGCAGCCATTGCCATCTGGAATCAAATGCAGCAGCGGGCCTACAGCACCAAGACTTGGTCAGAGCATGAGTTGCATCCTAAAACCAAAGATGAAGCAGCTGTAAATTTCATCTTCACCATGGATCTTCTGAACTTCTCATTTTGGAGCGAGAAGTCAGAAGAAGAGAGGTTTGCTGTCACGTATAAGGAGAAAAGGTGGACAGGCTACTGGAGTCTGGTTGCGGCATTGCAACGTGCGCTTGATGAAGGTAGTTTAATTCACGTCACTGCTTCCACATTTCTTCCTTCTTACAATCATCAGAGATACCCATAACAACGCCATCCTTCTGGGCGAATGAAGAGGAATGCACCGAAGAAGTTCTTCGTAAAGCCTTTCGCTCAGATACGGATGAAGAAATACCTTTGTTTAACGAGCGAGTATCGTGCCTACGAGAAGCAGGTCAAATCCTGGATGAAGTTGGTGCATCTGAATTGAAATCCGCTTGTCTTCTCTGTTCCGCAGCTAGATACTAACATATCAGGAATTTGATAGTAGTGTAGTCGCACTCATTGAAGACGCCAAAAACTCTGCTGCAGGCCTCGTAAACTTGCTAGCAGACCGCTTTCGTTGCTTCAGAGATGAACATACTTTCGAAAGACGGAAAGTCCGACTCTTGAAGCGTGCCCAAATATTCGCCGCTGATGTTTGGGCTGCTTTCGATGGAGAAGGATACGGCGAGTTCAATGATATTGATAAGATCACCATGTTCGCAGGTGCGTAGAGGATGAACGTTAGCCTTCGCGTAACTATGGCATACTGAAAACTGCTTTTAAGACTATCGGATCCCACAAATGCTCCACTCGCTTGGTTGCATCTCTTTCTGCCCACCTCTTGAAGGTCGCATACGACGTCTTCAGCCAATTGAATCAGGCCACAGTTGGGAAATACAAATACGAGGTATGTCATTAACGATCGCTCTTGGCCTCAACTAAAGTATGCATATTTTAGGTTGTAGCATCTGGTCGGTAGAACTCCTCCGCCGAGAGATCTTGCGCGAGCATCCAGATGCAAAAGTCAATGCCATATTAATAGATTTCTTCCTGTACGACTTAGCAAAAGAAAGGGAATTGGAATGGGAGGAGAATGAGGAGGAGGAGGAAATGATACCGCATCATCGAACTAGGAGCATTTGGTATTGACTACAGATTGCTGCATAACGATACCGTGTCCAATTCCATGCTCGTACAATGTCATTCTTAATGGTCGATTGCCAAGTACCTACCAATTTGAGGAAAAGAAGTTCCACTAATGATGGTTAAGTCTTATATATATGATACTGACAGGGATAGGACCACCTCGGTTGACTTCCGCCAGATATATATATTGCATGCAGGAACCACATACCAAACAGGCCACTGCCTCAAACTTCACGACTATGGCTTCCATTCTGGTATTTTTCGTGTTATTGAAGTATGCGTTGGCCGGTACTGTAACATATACGATCCCAAGCACAGTGCCCACCAATGCCGCAAAGCTCGATCCGGCGCCAGTAGGAATATCGTAAGAAGCACTCTTTTTTGGAAGATTCCCAATCAGTATTACAGCTAAAAGTTAAAAATTCAAAGATACGAATTCTTCACTTTCCCATCGTATCGCACAAACGTCTCGGCGACCACGCAGTGCGAACAAAACTTGAGGGATCTGACCGGAACATGGCCGCCTATTAGGATAGGAGGAACAACTCAGTGAGTCTCAGTATAAATTTCATACAATTAATCTCATCTCTAATCCTTTGGCGGGAAAGAGATCGTGCTGAATTTGACGCTTCACTTTCCGCATACGTAACGTATTCTGTGCCTTCGCCAGCGGATGCGCCATCGACACTGAAATTCGGCCCATCGTTCATGACATTGGCAGGACAGTATGGAGGAAGAGTTGTATTGGGTAAGTCTATACAAAGCCCTCAAAGGCTTCTGACTTTTAAGCCTCAGTGCTAAAACTCATCCACCAGGCCTTAACCGCGGCCACAACAATCTCGCGAACACCATCTCCGCAGCCAAAATCGCCAAAGCCCAAATGCCAAACCTCCTCGCCATAGAGCTAGGTAACGAGCCAGAATGTGAGCCTCTCCAAAACCCCACTCCTTTCTCCCCTCTCGTCCACCTAACCCAAACCCATCCATACAGACTGGAAAAACGACGGCCAAGCAATCGCAAAAGGAACTTGGAACGCTGCCACGGACGCCACATCTCAAGCCAGCTGGTCAGCTTCTGTCGGCTCTGCCCTCTCCTCGCAAACGATCATCCAAGCCTGCAACTCGTTATCAGGGCCCCCACAATGGGGCGCTGCGGAACTAATTAAGGCATTTGATTCAACGTCACTCGGGTATGTGAATACGTTCAGTCATCACAATTACCCGGGCGGTAGTGTGCAGAGTCTGATGAACCATGCCAACGTGGCGAAGAATGTGAGAGGCTTCGAAGCAGATGTTAGGGAGGCTATTGCAAAGGGGAAGGAGTACGTGTTTGGGGAAACGAATTCTGGTAAGTTCGGTTAAGTTCACAAGATGCGAAAGCAACTCCAAAGATACTTTTTTCATTACCGTTCTTGGCATAGCGTGATGTGCTGATCGAAACCTTTACAAAAAGCCACAGGAGGCGGGGCAAAAGACGTTTCCCCCTCCTTCGGCGCCGCCCTCTGGCTCGCAGACGTCTCTCTCCGCGCAACTTCAACTCGCATCTCCCGTCTCTACTTCCACCACGGCACTATTGGCAATTGTCAATATTGCTGGTGGGGTCGTTATTCTATGGCCTCACCTTACTATGGTGCTATATTCGCCACCGCCGCCATGGCCAAGGGCTCATACATCCTTCCTCTAGACGACGGTACTAGTACGTATGCGGCCTACGCTGTCTATGATGGATCTGGAAAGCCGGTGAAAGTCGCGCTTGTGAACTCAGATTATTTTGCGGGTAGTGGGAGTAGGAAGATGCAGAGTTTTGTTTTGGCGGGGTTGGTGGGTGAGACGGCTACAGCGAAGAGATTAACTGCTTCGAGTGCACAGTCGAGGGTAGATTCCGGAGATGGTCCGACGTGGGGAGGGCAATCGTTTGCGGATCAGACGTGTTTAGTCAAGGGGACGGAAGTAGTGGAGACGGTTAAGGTTGAAGATGGGAAGGCGACGGTCACGATTGGGGCCTCGGAGGCTTTGTTGGTTTATTTATGAGGGTATCAGATAAGTGTCAAATTTGAACTTCATCCCCCATGAACGAATCTTGGGGTGAATAACCCTTTCTTCTTAACTAATTCAAGCGAGAGAAGAAATCAGAGACTTATGTAAGTACGGTTCATGGCAGCGAGCGCATTTCGGTATTTAGTGTAGAGACTAACTAAGTATGCGAAAGGAGATTATATGAACGTTAATCGAGAATCCGGATAACTGAAATGAGATCATTACTTGAGCCCGTATACGCCTCATTCATCATGTCGTACGTAAGTCCAAGGGACCGTGTATCAAAGGAAAGCAAATCCAATAACTCGATCCTTCCAAACCGAAAGGCAAACCCCTCAACCAGTAGCCAATTTCACGAGGCTAGATTGCGCACCATTAAACGTATCGGAATCACCCCCATACTTATATCTATTCAACATCATCAGCACGCCCACTCATCAAAGATTCCACTCCAAAAAATACCAAAAAAAAAACTTACGCATCATTAAACTGCCAAATCGTCTGAAACGGCCACCCTCCCGGAATCGTCCCCACCGAACTGGCATACCTCGCCAACACAAGCGGCGAGTTCGCCGAAAACACCTTACTATTCCCCGTGCAAGTAGTCCACCAATCATTCGTCGTATAGATCATCGGCCACCGGCTCGTCAGGCTATGGTACTCGTTCACGAAATCCGAGATCCACGAGACCATGGCCGAGGCGCTGAGCCCGTAGCATTCGCTGTTCGGCCCGTACTCGATGTCCAGCATGCCCGGGAGAGTGATGCCGTCGCCGGA
>AJFK01000341.1:0-65808 GCA_000467715.1 Hysterium pulicare CBS 123377 | reverse complement strand
TGCTGCCGAACGCTTCGAGATGCAAGAAATCGGTCGTGGATGATACTACATTCGCCAAAAGACTACTCCCGACGAGAAGAGAGAGACGCGTCGGGTTGGCGGTAAGTTATTTGCGTCGTCCCAGACGCTCTTCTCGAAATCTGATTGTCACATTATACAACTCTTCCGCTTCACCCCACCTCCGCTTCCAGGACCTATTCCAAAACATGATATCTTTGGCGCCGTGGTGGATATCATCAAGACGTCGTCTGAGCTCGAGTACTCGGTGGATGAGGTGGATAATTTGGTATGGGGAGGAGGGCTCTGGTCTTTGTAGCCCTGATCGTGTGCGAAGATGGTGGTGCGGAGAGGCTTGCTGTTGGATTCGTCTATCACGATGCGTGGGAAGTGATGGGGCCTGTGATGGAGGAGGTCTTCTACTGTAGGGTTGGATGGTGAGAAATTGGGGAGGTGGGGTTGGGTTGGAGATAAGGCTTGTTGGATTTTGGTAAGCTAGAAAAGGGTTAGAGATATTAGAGTTGTAAAGACATTTTACAGAGTGAACAATTATCTTCAATGGGCCATTAGAATAGCATGAATTTCCTTAGATCTAGCCTTAGGGTATCGGCTGATTCAAGGTAAAGAGTATAGTACCTAGTTCGGGGTCTACTTGGCTCCAATCCTGATCTTCGGTGGCCTGGAAAAGGAATCGTTTTCTTCTACTTCTGAAGACGATGTCCAGGAAAAGTTTCTAAAAAAAGTGCTAAGTTTACTAGGGATATTTGGAAAGAGTCTAAAGTCGGTAGGTAACGCCTGGCAGAGAGTAGGATGCTGTCGGATATGTAGAAAGGTAGGGTTCTAATTCTTGATGGCTTGGAAAACGAGGCTTAGACATAGTCAGTCTTAAGAGAAAACACATTCTCTTTATAGATCGAGGAGGCTTTTTATGATATAGAATTATCGAAAACTTGGGCTGAGGATGTTGGTGGGAAATGGAGCTTGTAGAGTAAGACATGGACAAAGATCTCAAGTGCAGGGGTTCCGGTTCTGGGTAGTTTGGAAATAGAGTAACACTTAAGGAACTATACAGCTTTGGAAGCATGAAGAAGTATAGATATTGTGATGTTTCCTGGTGCCTGGGGAAATGCACATGTGCCGTGCGGAGTCGTGATTGCTCGCGGAGTGAAGGAGTATACATACATAACTAGTCAGCTAAGAAGTGGTCATGGCGTGGAAGCTTGAGAAAGCTGCTGGAAGCGAAACAAGTCTTGATGAATGGTAGAGATACTATAGTGTTGGTTTGGCGGGTCTTTATTGCATATATATATGAAAAGGAAGAGTCTTTGGAGATGATAACCGGTGGAAATTCGATTGACGAGGTTGGAGCCGTTCTGGAATCCATTCCCAACTCATCACTTTGATCAGCAAAGCTCAATATCCTCCATGACAGACTCTCCACTTTCGAGCAAGCCTCTTGCCTCTCCCTGCATTAAGCCATGTACGTAGCAATCCCTTATTAGCCGGAATCGAGAGGGACGATTAAAGACAGATTCGAGGAAAACAAGGAAGTTGCAACCTTCGATGGCGTATATTTCACCAAACTTCCAGTTCATTGCTGTGGAAGTGCCTAGGTAACCACGAGAAGTTCGAATAAGGCCTTATCATAATTAGGCGTAATTTGCGCTTCGTCGAGCTCTTTCATTAGATTCTTACAACGCAGTTTAACTTTGTCATCCAAGGAGTGAAATGGATTCGCATGGTTAGGCAAGGCATGGTGGAGACTTGTGAAGACGTCCTCAATTCCTATGCCTCTATAGGCAGACGCGATATGTATCCGCCTTGCATTGAAGTGCTGTAATTCATGATGTTCACTGAGTAATGTTCTCCAGCCTGAGCATTCAAGTTCCTGCTCGCTAACATTGTGGAACCAAGGAATAGAAAGTGGACTCCTTGCAGGATAAACCCAGTCTCGCGGAGAAGCAAAGAAGGTGTGGACAATAACGTTAGCTAATTCTTCCTTTTTGTATGTGCCTGATAAAGAAAAATCGGGATCCAAAATGAAGTGAAAGAACTGGTCGACTCGATCGACCTTCCAGCCTTTGCAGGAGATAACGTTGCCAGAACAATACCAGGACTGTTTAGACTGAAGAGTACCACTTGCCGTGCAGTCTCTGTAACCGGCAAAAGTAGAAGGGTGAAATAGGTTAGGATTGCGAAGATCGGGACACCAGGATGGCAAGGATAGAGACGAAAGTTTAATACGTTTGGAGGCACGGAAAATGAAGTCAAGGTTCCTATGGTCCTGAGCGATTGAATTGGCTAGCTCGCAGAACACGCTCTCGACGGGGCTGGCATAATCTGGGGCAATTCGCGCGGAAAGTGTTGAAGGTAGTAATGCTAATAGACCATAGGCATGATCTCGATCATCGGTTGCATTTGCTTGACTTCCGACGAGAAGGACTTCGCGTAGCTTGTTGAAGCTCTTTCCGTCATTCGCTGCCGTCATTGTAGATCCTCGGTGTTCATTTGTAAAGTTGATTAATTTGTACGCCGATGAAATGTAGTTCGTGAAAGAGAAAGGGAACCCATCTTCAGCGGAATTCGCTTGATCTACTAGCTTACAGGTCTTCTCTAAGGCAGCCCAAGGGATTCTCAATTGCCCGGTAAAAGTATCTAAAATATGCGCGGATTTGCTTATTTTCTGAATGACCCACAGTCGAGACCAGTATGGACGGCTGAAAAGATCTATTAGAGCGGGTAGTAGTGTATGAGCGAGCTCTAGTAGGGGTCGTCCATTTAGATCGTCCAATTTTTTCGATATTAAGTCGTCAATTCGATCCGCGAGAGGCTTCAGTGGGTCGTAAGTTGAGTCTAGCTCTCGGTACATCGCCCAGCCCAACCACACAGTAACAGAGTCAGCTCTCCCAAAAATATCACACATTTCTTTCACTTGATGGTTACGTTCGGAGATATCGCCTTGATTGATGCAAATAGCGTCTACCCACATGCTCAAGCCGTCCTTGAACTCCGGCTCCTGACGCAAGGATCTCAAAGCTGCCTCCAAGTTCGGCTTTATCTCCATCTCCATATCATTAACAAATATGATGCGTGTCTCATCGTGGGATCCCCAGGTGTAGCTCAGAGCAGTGTAATCTCCCCATAAAAATCGCGATTGGCCACAGTGATCTGAACGCCAGGCAGCCCGTATCTGTTGCGACGACGATCTAGCATGCCGTGCGACGTGGGAACTATAATCGGATGTATAGGCATCTAGGGATACGTATTGTAAAGTGCAACAGACGATATCATCGCAGGAAGCCGTGGATGACGCTCTAGGTGGAAGCAGAGTCAAGACGCGCACTTCGTGATTTGCAGGATCGAGGGGCCGGTATTCAAATCTCGTTCGTGGATGATGCTCCTGTGGTCTAGCCTTCGCTTCTTTGAAGAGTTCAATGTCATTCTTTGCACCATTCTTGCATGTTACCATGTCACAAATCGTAAGGTTCGGCTCCTCTAGTGTTGCGTCTAGTATTGCATCTGGTGTTGTAGTGGTATCTTGACCGCTCAATAGTATGTGCTCTTGGGGCCGATCATGACTCGGCATTTCGATCACCGGTAAGTTGTAGTGTGAGATTGGCAGATACCAAAGCGAGGCTGCATAATGGCTGCGATACTTGGTTGCCTACAAGGCGAGGCTGAGATAGTACTTGGTGACTTTCTCTCCGCCTACCCGTGCTCTGATATAGGCACATTCGGAAAAAGGTTAGTGGTTATTACAAAGCCTCGAATCCATGATCTAGCTTGAAGTCTTGCTGGTAATATTGTAGTTGTCTGCGTACATGGGAGGACGGGGAAGTGTTCTTGTGAGGTTGAGGCACAATGTACGAACCGTGCGCGCCTCACATCGCCCGCTTACTCATGCACTTTTGCGAAGTTTCGACTGTGAGCACAGCAACACGCACCAACGTGGTTCGAGGAATAGATTCCCTTCGTCAAGTTTCAAGTCGACCTGGCTGACATATAATTGTCTTTTTGAGGGACATACTGCCCGCGTGAATAGGAGAGGTATGAAGTTAAGTACTGAGGATCCGATACTCTATGGAGTGAGATGAGAGCAAAAGGATACCATTTTGGGATACATCTCAAGTTTCCTCATCAAGTTTAAACCTGCTTCTATTTCAATTCAATCTAATTCATCGTTTTCGACTTTACGACTTTGCAATCCAAGATACAATCCAAGTTACCATATTCGTACTCCAGTGAAAGGAGTGGTGGATTTAGAAACCCTCTTTTGCGAGTCAAACCACCTTTTTCATCCCATCTTGGCAACATAAAGGCATCCTCTCTACCATTTTTCCAAGTTAAGCACAGATTGTCGCTGTGCTGCATCTAGGGCTCCGGCCTCGCATACTAGCGCTAGGTAGCTGCCTACTGCTGCCTTGCTGATGTCATCCTCTGTAAATTCCATCCATAATTATAAAGCTTCAATAACATCTGCTTAGGATGTATTCGTCTTCTAGTTCATCCCTGTGTTCTTCACCGCATGCTTAGCAGCCTTGAATAATGGTCAAAATACTGCCCCCTCTGAAGCCGGATACGCCGGTAGCTGGCCCTGGCATGCGCATCTCTGTAGCTCCGTCACCTCACATTTTGTTTCTAGAAGATTACGAGTACTACGACAATCTAGGTCGTGATCCATTGCAACAGAACAAGATATGGTCTATCCCCGATCCTGCAGAGCGTGTCGAGAAGCTCAAGGCGCTGCTGGAAGAGTATCCGAAGCAGAAGCACCGGCGCCAGATGCTATGCAAAGCGGCCCGCCGAGGCGATGAGGCCATCGTACGCTATCTTGTCGAAACCGGCTTAAAAGTCCATCCAGATATCCAGAAAGCCCAAGAGGAGGAAAGGAATGCTGAGGCTGGCGATAGCGATGATGGTGCAGAGGACGGAAGCATACCCGACAAGGATGATCCTTCAGCTGTACCACTGCACATAGCGGCAGTCAATGGAAAACTTGGCTGCGTCAAGATTTTCATTGAGAGCGGCGTGGAGGTCGACGTCCGCGACGAGTTCGGGCGGACTCCATTGATCGCGGCTGCTGGTGGCTGTGACTGCGAACCGGAGATTATGAGATATTTATTGAGGCAAGGGGCAGATCCCACGGCGCGATCGGACGCTGAGAGCGAGCTCACAAAAGAGTTCATGGACCAGTACGCTGGCGCAGACGCACTGGAAATAGCAGCGGGGCAAGGAAACATCGAGGCGCTGAGGCTGTTGCTCGAGCATCCCTTCTACGGGTCTACAAGGAAGAGGAAGAACCGAGAAGATGAGAAACCGGGCATTTGGGTGACGCCGCTGGCTATCAAAGCGGCGGCGAGCGGAGGCTTTGAAGCTCTCAAGCTGTTGCTCGAGCGAGGGGCGTATCCCATGGAAGACAAGGACGGCAAGACAAAGGCCGAGCTTCTTAACGAGGAAGAAAAACAAGCCATCATCGACGCTACCCCGATGGCAGCCGAACTCGGAGACTTGGAGTCTCTGAAGCTGCTCCTTAGCTATCAGTATCCTACCGACAAGGACGGCACCATTCTACCCTTCGAAGTGCCAGAAGCACTTCAAAAGCCGTTCATATATGGCGCTTACAATGCAGTGGTTAGCAATAGACCCGAAAAGTTTGAGTTTATCTACAGTTTTGGCCTGAAGGAACACGAGTCGATGTCTCTCGACAAGGTACCGGAGGGCCAAACACTCAACATCCAAAACCTGTTTGAGAGAGCCGCACAGGCAGGGTCGATCGATTGCGTTCGGCTGCTGATCGAGAAGCACGGCGCAGACCCCAATAAAGTTCGTATGCCTCCAGGTAGTCTGCCATTGTACGTAGCCGCAGCCAACAACAAGACTGAGATGGTTCGGTACCTCCTCGAAAACCACAAGATAGATATTCATCTAGGAAGCGGTCGTTTTGCGGCAGGCCCAACGGCGCTGTGGATTGCCATCATACTCAAATCACTTGACAGCGTGGCACTACTTTTGCAGCACGGTGGCCCAGTGGATCACATAGATGAAGAGATTCTGAACGTCAACGGCCCAGTAACTGCTATTCTGAAAGCCCAGTACGGCGAGCGACCATCGGTGCGGTTCGAAACTGAATCGAATGCGCGAGAGTATATCGAAACCGCGCAAAGCGACTGGCAGACCCTGAATCCGCCTTATGTTCGCGTCGAGATTAGTACGGACGACAAAAGCTGGCTCAGCTCTCTTCAGCACAGAAGACCGGACGAGGAACTGAGGGAGGAGTGGGAAGGGGGGCGGGAACTGAATGAGAAAGAAGGTGTCAAGACGAAGGATCTCGACGAGACAGATATTCGCCGGCAGTTGGTAGCCTACCCTACACTGTTAGAGAGGGAGAGTGAACTCGTTAATGATGATGATTTGATACCAGAGTGGAAACCGGCTTTTGTTCCCGTGAAGCAAGATGATTCAGACTGATTAGCAGCTGTCTGTGGAGTTGGGAATGAGAGTGGTAACTGCGGAGAGGGAACATGGATTTAGTTATGTACCGAATCTACCAAAATTCTGCTTAGATTCCCAACTTTCAATAATGAATAGGAAACCTAATTTTTTCCTTTATATCATTAACTAGAGATTGTGTTGATTTTGATTTCACAATCAATGGATATTGACCAGATGCTAGAAGATCTTACTCAAGACTCTCTGAACCTCTTCGGATTTCTCCGGCCCAGACTTCGACATCTTCAGCTTGACTTCGTTCTGCTTGAACTGTCTCCTCACTCCATTTCCATTCCTCGCAATATCCATAACAGGCTCTGTCCTAGCTACGGAATTGCCTTTGCCTTCCTCTTTGCGCTGCCTCTTCGCCTCCATCCCTTCCAACATCTTCGCACGTTCCACATTCTCTAAGAACATCTTGTTCTCCCTCGTACTCTGCGCAATCTCCGTCCTCATCCTAGCCGCCCGTTCCGCATTCTCATTCGCAATCTGCTCAACCAGGTGATGCCATTTCAAACCCCTTAGGTACTTGATATTCCACACTTCATCATGAAACCGTCCCCTCTTCTTCCCCCCAATCGTTTTCGCGTTCAGAGTTTCAGCGACTAGCTTTGCGTCTCTTTTGTGTAGGAATTCAACCCAGCCATCAGTGAATAGCTTGCGACGAGAGCCGCCGGCTTTGAGACGCGAGGTGCGGTTTGCGCTGTCTTCGGGGGTGAGGAAAATGCGCCCGACTTCGCCGTAGGGAGAAAGTAGGTTTCGCACTACTTGGGGTTTCATGAAGGGAGGGACGCGGGAGAGGTAAATTACGCCGGATTTGGATTTGCCTTTGGAGGTATCGAGTGGTTTGCGACTGGGTTCTTGTGGAGGGGTTGATGTGGGTTTTCGGTCTAAACGTCTCTCTTTTCGTTTGCCGATAGACTTCTGAAGCTGTACGTCTCCCATACCCTCTACTTGCTTATCTTCTTCCTCTTCTGATACGTAGTCATCTTCTTCGTCTGCCGAATCGGAGTCATGATCGAGTTTTATGCGTTTTGATGAGCGGGATTGAAAGGCGTTTGCTCTGCCCTTCTCCTCGGCAGAATCGTAGCCCTGATCTTCTTCATCGCTGTGTCCTGTTTCGAGGAACTCGTTTATCTTTCGGACTGACATTGTCGTGTGATTACTGGGTTGAGGTTTAAAGAGTGAGGTCGCAACTAAACTTTTTGCGCACGGTCCGGGCGGTGAAATGTGGGGAGGTTCCCGCCATCGTCAGCCTCATCCATCTCTCCTTGTCACTCATCACTCCATCGCTAGGCATAGCCCTGCATGACTTCACTGTACTTCTCCTTGATTGAACTACACATGCGATACGTGGAAAATATCTTCCTCACATGTCTGAAGCGGATTCTCCCACGTTTAGATCCTTGTGAACCCGGTCGTCCATATGAACTGAAGACATTAGCAACGATATTGACCAAGGACTCTAGAATCTATAGACATTCGTATAGGTCGGCTTGCACTACGAGACTGTGGGGTATCCCTGCATTTCCCAAGATTTCCATGATGGCAAAGACAGAAAAAGCTAGGTATAGCTACACATAATATGGATGAATTGCTCAAGTGCCTATTCTCCCCACAAATGCCGGACATCTCAAAGAAGGCGTACAAAAATGGCAGCATTCTATAACAACGACAAACTGACGCGATCTTTGAATTGACAAGTCAACACCGCAATGATGATAGTGTCCGCAGTTCTGGTTGCTGCTTTGGCAGCAGAAGCTGCAGCATCTATACTACGGCGCCAATCAGGTTCAACAATAACCGTCAATCTCGCCCAAACATACCAAACAATGGATGGATTCGGCGTCTCAGAAACATTCCAACGCGCAAACCAACTGCATAAGCTCTCGCCGGAAGGTCAGAAACAAGGTCTGGATCTCCTTTTCAACACGACTTCAGGGGCCGGGTTCACCATACTGCGGAATGGCATTGGTTCTTCGCCAGACTCCAGCTCCGACCATATGGTCTCGATCCAACCTAAGAGTCCTGGGGGACCTTCTGCGACCCCGAAGTATACCTGGGACGGGAATGACAACAGTCAAGTATGGTTGTCGCAGGCTGCAGTGACGTATGGAGTCAAGACGTTCTATGCGAATGCTTGGAGCGCACCTGGATACATGAAGACGAATGGTAACGATGCGAATGGAGGATCTTTGTGCGGTGTTGGTGGCGCTAGTTGCTCGAGTGGGGACTGGAGGCAGGCTTATGCGGACTACTTGGTGCAGTATATCAAGTACTATCAAGAAGCTGGAGTGCAGATCACGCATTTAGGGTTCTTGAATGAACCAGAGTTGACGTAGGTCAGCTTTATCATTCGGAAAGGTTCAGATCTAACTTGCATATAGGACTAGCTATGCGTCGATGAGATCTTCGGGTTCCCAAGCAGCAGATTTCATCAAGGTCCTCGCGCCGACTCTTCAATCATCCAACCTTTCTTCAGTCAAGATCACATGCTGTGATGCTGAAGGTTGGAGCGACCAAAGCTCCATGACTTCATCCGTCGATTCAATGGTCAGCGTCATCACCTCGCAGTAAGTAATCACGCCCAAGTTTGCCACTACACTTAAGCTAAACCCAACAGTTCATATACGAGCGGCCCAGGCTCACCCATCAACACCAAACACAACGTCTGGCAGACCGAAAACGCAGACTTACAAGGCGCATGGACAGCTGCATGGTATGGTAGCGGCGGCGCAGGCGAAGGTTGGACATGGGCCAACACCATCTACAACGCCGTCGTCAACGCGAGATGCAGCGCTTACCTCTACTGGGTGGGGATTCAAACCGGCAGCACGAATTCAAAGCTCATTCGCATCGACGGCGAGAAAATAACTCCTTCAAAGCGTCTCTGGGCCATGGCGCAATGGAGCAGATTCGTAAGACCGGGCGCTGTGAGAGTTGGCACGAGCGGAGGTTCTGGTGTCAAGACTAGCGCTTTCAAGAATGTTGACGGCTCTATCGCGGTGCAGATCCTGAATAGTGGTGGTGCGGCGACGGTTAGTGTTAAGGTGACGGATTTCACGGCTAAGGACGTTAAGGCTTGGGTTACGGATAATAGTCATGATTTGGAGGCGCTGACAGCGACGTTGGGAAGTGATGGGACGGCTAGTGGGAGTGTACCAAGTCGGTCCATGGTGACGTTTGTTTTGTCAGGTGCATGATAGTGGAAGATAGGGATGGGAATGGGATCAAATAAACCCTTCGGATACTTTCATATGGAGTTTGTTCTGAAGAAAGTCTTGCCTCTTGAACGCCATATGCGCTCCTGAACCCATGTTGATATCCTGATAACAATGCTCCGTATCCTCGAGCAACCAATGCCAATATGAGAAATAATGCAAATGATAATCCGCAGCCGTCTTCAAATCGCCGTCCCACGCTCGAAGCTATCCCGAATATCAGCCGTATATTTGTTGTAGAAGCGCGCCAGCTTCTCGTTGAACTGCTTATTCTGTACCAATCCGTTAGCAAACCCCTCCACATTCCCACAACTCTCACTCTAGAACCACATACCTTTTGATTGATATACGTAACATCACCACCCATATCATCCTCCAAACCCCGCTCCCTCCTCTTCTTCAACCGCACCTCCTCCGCCTTCCTAATATCATTAACCAGCCGATCCACCGCCGCCTTATCCGGTCGATTCTCCACAAACCCCGTACTATCAGCCGTGGAGTAAAAAGCCCCGTCGCGATCCACAGCGATCAACTCCCCTTCCTCCGTCTCCACAATCTCCAGCCCTCCATTCTGCGCCGCCCGCTGAATCGCCTCTTGCTTCTGCTTCTCGTACGCTTCTTTGTCCGGCGGCAGGTCGCGCAGTTGCCGCTTGTACACTTTGTTCGCGTCCGATCGGTAGTCTTGGAAGGAGACGTTGTCGCGATGCCGGGATTTCTTCTCTACTCGTCGGTCCCAGGCTTCGGACTCCTCGACTGTCCAGTCCCAGGCTCGTTTGCGCTCGAAGTCGTCCGTCTCCGCTTTTAGAAGCTTGTGCTCTGCGATGGCGCGTTTCCGTTCTAGGGCGGAGAGGAGCGAGGGGTCGGTCGCTAGACGCTGTGTTTCTGCTTTGGATTCTTTGAGGTTTTGCTTTCGTGAGGCTGCTTGGCGTGCTTGGAGGGCTTTGAAGCGGTCGAGGCGGGATTTAATAGCGGAGGGGGCCTCCTCGGGTGCTGAGGTTTCTGCAGATGGTGTTTCTGTTGAGGCATCTGGGGTCGAGTCTGCGGTGACATCTTCTGCAGTGTCTTCTAGTTGCTGTTCGGATTCCGGGTTCGGCGCGGAGTCTTTTTCGACTGTCATTTCGAAGACTTTGCTGAGGTTGTAGTTTTGTTCGTGAAGTTGGATATGTCAATGTGGTGTTGGAGGTTGTTGTAGAACGTCTGAAGTATAAATTCAACTTGAAGTAGATGGCCAAGCCTTAACTTCATGAGCCGAGGATCCGCCGAAACGTCACCAGTACGTGATACCGGCTTGCCTTTCACTCATATCGCAATGCCAAGAAACTTACCCTTCTGTGGAGTGACAATTTGTCTTGTACATTGTTCTAACAATCCTACGCAACTAGACAGGTCTGCGATATTTTGAAAGTATATCTACATAAGAAGATCATGATTCGGTAAGCAACGCTATAAGTGGTACAATTTCTAAGCAAGATACAGAAACGGTCTAAACATTGGGAACATAAAAATAAGCATTGCATGTCTTCCAATCCTATAATCTCGCATCCTCACCTCCGAGTTTCCTTCCTACAGAGGTTGAGAAATAAGCATTCAGTGCATCTACAGTCCCCTTACCCTCAACCAACTTAACCACACATCCAACATATCCATCCGGTCTGACAACTACCACACCACCTCTCTCCTGGTCCAATCCCATCTTGGCATGCGCAGCTGCTTTGGCATCGGGCACTCGAGCATCCCAAACGTCATCCGCGTAGACGTGATCTCCGTATCTTGCGAGAGTAGGAGGGAGCATTCCGGCAATGGAAATCGATGCGCGAGGTGCGGAGAAGATGGTAGCGAGAGTAAGAAACGGGGTATGTGGATTGTGGCGTTCGTGGTATCGGTCTTTCTGTATATCTGAGTACTGGAAAGAAGAGAAGAACGATTTTGGTGCATCCATGTATGTAGCGAGATCCTTGATTGCTAGGGATGTAAGTTCGGGCTTTCCGGCAAAGACATACACGCGGTATGAACCGTTAAGTGGAATCTCTTGCTCAAGGTGGACTACGTTGGCGTCCACAACTCGAGTTACAGTCGCAGGAGCCAGGATTCGGCCTGTGCGAAGATTTGTGCCCTTTTGGTAGGAGAGGAATAGAGGAGATTGTGCTGAATGCTCAGGAGACCAGTTGAAAATGTTTGGGTTATAAGCTACGCCATAACCGCTGGTAAACTCGCAGCTTGCCTTGAAAGTCTTCACGAAATCATTCTCCTCGGGCTCTTCCTTCGACGCCGCATCAGCCGCCGCTTGGGTGTTAGCGGCACCGACTTCGCCTGCTGAGGGTATCCTCGAAGAGAACAACTTAGCGTATTTGGCGTCGAAATTAAGTAGGTTTTCGGCGATTAATTTGCGCTCGGATTCGTAAGTGGAGAGGATACTTCGAGAGGAAAAGCCAGATTCGACGTGATGGATCTTCCAGGCTAGGTTTACAGCATCGAGAAATGCAGTGTTCATACCTTGACCAGCTTTAGGCTACATTCAAGTTAGCAAATTAATACGTATGGGAAGATAGGAATTACTTACACTATGGGTGTGGCAAACATCTCCACCTAGGAAGACTCGCTCGTCCAGGGTGTAGCGCTCCGCAATTCCTTGGCCGATGGGATACACAGAATACCATTCTACTCGGTCCCACTCGATGTGATAGGGTTTCATTATATCCCTGGCATGTGTCTGCACTTCCTCTTCCGTTGCTGTCTTTCTTGGGTCCCAGTCTTTGTCTGTAGAGGAGGCAATTTGAATGTACAATCTGACCATATTGTTCTCTCGTGGAATAACCATAATCGAGCCAGCATCAGAGTGAATAGTACATTTCATCTAAGGTATGGTTAGATAGAATACCTTGCATGGAAGAAAACACACACCTTGATATCCGGGAAATCTGTGCGCACGACGCCATCCATGACACCCCAAACGTGTGCTATAGGGTCTTTGTGGAGTATCTTCACTCCTAATTGATCTCTAACGAAACTTCTTGCGCCTTCACCACTGAATAGATACTTCGCCCTAACGGTCTCACTCAGTGTCCCATCAACATGCGCCAAATTCACTTCAACTGGATAAGTGGGATCTTTTCCGTCATTTTTGAAGCCGGTTATTGTCCAAGGCCTCTGAATCTTGCCTCCATTCTTCTCAATATCCTCGATGAAAACGCGCTCGATTAAGCCTTGGTGGAGTAAAGTTGTGAAAGGATATCTCGCATCGATGAATTTCGGACAACTGGCCCAAGTGCCTGTTCGGTGAATACCCTTCGCGCTTGGGTCCCAAAATGCTACCTCGTATACTTTGGCAGGCTCATAGGCCATAATCTGACGTTTAAGACCCATATTTCGGAGCAAATCGAGAGAACGCGGCTGAATGCCATCGGCACGACCAGTAGGCGTTGGTTCCGGACGGTTGTCAATGTGCTTGATCTTGTAGCCCCATCTGGCAAGACATGTTGATAGAGTGAGGCCAACAGGTCCGGCGCCTATTATTACTATATCATATTTTTCCATGGTCGATGTTGAGACTGCTTGTAAAGCTAATAGAAGCTCGAGGGTAGAAGTATTCAAGATGTTCACAAAGGTAATATCTTTGATGGGACAAAGGGGAAAGGTTCGAAAATATAATATCGGTTGTCCAACGCAACAAACGTAGAGTGGTAGTAGAGTCGCACAAGACCAACGAAATTTGCGATCTTAAAGCATGATTGACGGCCTGCAAAGGGAAGACATCACAGGGCCCGAAGGAGGCCGAGGACACATCCATGGTCAACTAGTTGGTTAGCTTACGAAACGCCTCTTTCGTCGCCGGCAGCAAAGACGGAGCTGGCATAGCAGTAATAGGATGGCCGAGAAGGATGCCGTCTTCTGTACACAAGCCGGCGTGCGGGGAGAATTGAAGCTGGAGGATGGCGGTTGATGATGTCGGTATATGCGAGATTTGGCCTTGCCGATCTGGGGAAAGCGCAACAATCCAGGGCCCAACGAATCGGAACGGCGTGGCTTCAAATCCTTTATCCATCCAGGGTCCAGTCTTACGTTAAGCTGCTCCTACTATCAATTCACGAATGCTAGCTAACCGTTGACGATGCGAGCTTTCTCCGAGACGTAATGCTTGAAATGACTACCACCCCTTTTCTGACCTCGGCCGAAGGGTCAAAACACCTGGAAAGAGATCCTAGTCTATCATCACCTTTGTAGGCCTTCCAGCTGACTAACATGTTCGATGTGATCATTATACCTAGGTCGTGGAACACGTGTGTCAGACCTCCACCACCTCCTCGTACGAACCCCTCAAAAGCTGTCTTTTACTTCAGATCTTAACTCCTAGTGTAGCATCATCGCATAACAAGCTTTGAATAGCTTCAACTTCTCTAATACACTTTCTGATCCTTCCATTTCTTGTATCTTGAGTATATTTCCGAACTCTGTCAACATGTCTGCGTCACTCAATAGCACGGCTAAAGATACCTCCAGTCAACCTCTTCACGAGTTACTCTTTCAGTACTTCTACACTATCCCTGTTGTTCTCTCCTTCACTTATGTCGTTTATCAAAAATGGTTCTCCCCTCTCGCTAAAATCCCAGGTCCGTTTTGGGCGAGCCTTTCCAGATGGTGGCTCGTGAGGGTTTCTCTATCCGGTGACTATAATCGTGAAATGATGCGACTGCATAAAAACTACGGCGATATTTTGCGCATAGGTCCAGACGAAGTGTACGGCGCAATTCTATTGCCCCTTTCCATAGCTAACTGAGAAATCCTAGGAGCGTGGCTGATCTGGGTGCAATCAAACAAATCTATGGTAATCCTTTTTCGGAGATGACTCGGTGTATATATTGATCGGGCACAGGAGCCGGGTCAAGATTTCGAAAGTCAGACTGGTACGGTGTCTGGCAAGGCCACCGCAAATTCGACCTTTTTGCCGGGAGAGATGAACGCGTCCATGGTATTCATCGACGTCTTGTTG
This sequence comes from Hysterium pulicare CBS 123377, assembly GCA_000467715.1. Lineage (NCBI taxonomy): Eukaryota > Fungi > Ascomycota > Dothideomycetes > Hysteriales > Hysteriaceae > Hysterium > Hysterium pulicare. The sequence continues at coordinate 51,114 of AJFK01000341.1, read as the reverse complement.
CCCGAGCATACTCACTGGAAGCTCTTAAGGACCTAGAACCCTATGTCGACAATGCTATTGAGACATTTATGAGACGGATGGGAGATATCCAAGACCAGAGAGTCGATATGGGCAAGTGGTTCCAGCTCTTTGCCTTTGGTAGGTGTACACAATCTTTTGTTCTTATACCATACTGAACTAACCTTCTATCCAGATATCATCGGTGAAATTACATTCTCCAAATCATTTGGATTCATGGAAGCGGGTGTGGACGATGGAACTTTCTCCACTATTGAAAAAGTGGTGCGATCTGCTTCCTGGCTCGGCCAAGTCCCTTGGATCTACTGGTTACATGACGCCCTCATGCCATATATTGGAAATCATTTGGATGTCAATGGTCGCCACGGAGGCATTCGCAACTTCGCCTTACGAGAAACAAAATCTCGCCAAGAAAAAGGTTCGGATCGGAAAGACATGCTCAGCAATTTCTTCGCCACAAATGAAGAGAAGCCCGACGAGTTCGATTACAATGCAGTAGTGTCTATGGTTACGAGTAATGTCAACGCCGGCAGCGATACCACTGCCGTCTCCACTCGAGCTATCTTATACCATCTGCTGAAAAATCCCGGCTCTAAGAGCCGCCTCCTGGAAGAGATCGAAAGCATGCGAGAGAAGGGCGAACTTAGCGACCCAGTCACCTATGCTGAGGCAAACTCGATGCCATATCTTCAGGCTGTCCTGTACGAGGGTCTAAGAATGCATCCAGCGGTAGGAATGAATCTCGTGCGTGTTGTCCCCGAAGGAGGCTTCAAGATTCATGACCATTATCTTCCAGCAGGAGTAAGTTTTCTTCTTTGCAATTTGCCAAAGTTATTCTCACTAACAACCTTCCTCAACCAGAGCGTCATAGGCATGAATGCCTGGGTCGTGCACCAAAACAAAGAAGTCTACGGTGACGACGCAGACAAATTCAGACCAGAACGCTGGCTCGAGGAAGATAATGGTGACATGCATAGGTTCTTCTTCTCGTTCGGAGCTGGGGCTCGTTCTTGTATAGGGCGGAGTATGTCTCACTTCGATCTGGCAAAAATGATTCGCTAACTTGGCATGTAGACATCAGTTGGATAGAGATGTCCAAGCTTATCCCAACGCTCTTCATGCGGTATGAAGTGGAATTGGACGATCCGAATGCCGAGTGGACCGAACAGTGCAATTTCTTCGTGTTTCAGAAGGATTTCTATGTTAGGTTGAGGCCTAAGAAGACAACTGCGGTCTGAAGTGGATTGCGAAGTGTTGAGGAAGTACAAATCAAAATTGCACTACTTTTCTAGGATAGCTAACCTACAATGCAGTGGATGGAGGCCAGTAGATGTCAGCGGTGAGCACAACTACTTCTAAGTACTAATTAGCTCCCTTATACATTACATCATTATGTCACGTACAGACAGTCTAGCATCGGCTATTGGTGTCTTTCACAAATGAGCAGTTATGATCGTCATCACCGCTAATGATCCCCAATTCACCGCCCACGAGCAACAAACCTCTCCAAATTTCCATTCCTAGGCCACCACCTATAAAACTTCCACCACGCACATTTCAATAGTTCATCTTGCCATTTTTAAACGGCAGAGCTTAGAATCTTCTGTTTAACAAATGCAACCATCGAGGGAGGAAACATATTGCTTATAGCAAGTGAACTCCAGATGGAGGTGCCTCTCACTTTCTGCGTCCTAGCAGATATTTATAGCCAGCACAGCAGAAGAAGAGAAAGCAAAGGCTTAGTCAGCACCCTAGTCACATGCCTTTGCGGGAACCTTATCCAAATCTTTCGTGCATAAAAAGTTATTAGACATCGAGATAACGGCGGTATAAGGTGCCCGAATTGTTCGTATTGCTCTATCGATGCTTAGTGCTGCTGTTAAGTCTACCTGCGTCTTGCCTCCAGCTTTCCGATCATCCCTGCATGAGGTATGGTATGTCAGCTCTAACCCATCGCTGGACTGCGATGGGACGGCTCGGCCGAACCTGCTACGCCTACGCTCGCTTGATCAATCTGCCTTCAGCCCTCGGCATTATTGACCACTCCAATGCCGGACTCTGCTGCACCTCTATTTCTGACTCCTGAGGATCCCACTCGCCAGCGTTGTGTATGATATCTCCAGTCGATCGAGTCAAACTACAGCCACCCATAATATATCGCCAAAGGGGGTTCCAGAATCCTAAGCAAATCAGCACACAGTAACTAGTGGGGGGAAATATTGCGGTTTAGGTTGTACCTTGGACAAGTCGCGTTAAAAAATCACGGCTGCGCCGATGCTCCCAGAAGATGAAAACGCCGCCTGGCTTGAGCAGTTCGTACATCCAACGCATCGTTTCTTCAGGATTGCTGACCGAGCATAGCGTCCCGATACACACAACTGAATCCACTGACCCAGCTTTGAGGCCATATTCTGCCAACAGACGCTCATCCTCTACTGCTCCCAGGATTACCGTGTACTTGCCTTGAAGCTTAGCCGCTTCTACTTCAGCAAGTAGAGGTGAGGCGAAGGCTGGATTCAGCTCCACGCCATAAATATGGTCAATTTTCGATTTGTCGAAGCGGTCGAGCTGGCTTCCCACGCCCGGCCCTACCTCAAGAACCACGCCATAAGCCGATGCAACAAGCGATGGAACCGCGGTTGACGATGCCTCGAACGCTTTGAAAGCACTACCTGTAATTTGATCATCATCAGCTACAATGTCAAAGTACATCAATCGTTTTTAGACGAACCCAATTTTTGAAACACTTGCCCGGATGCATAGTCTCTTGCACTTATGTTTTCTGGTCTACTTGAACCTCCGAGCCACTCAGGACGTGCCTTGTATAGGACTATGCTTTTCATTCAGCAGCTCATAATTCTCGCAGTACAAATGAAGGCTTTTTGTCAGCTTACAGCCAATACCCATCAATATTATGGACCATGGCCGCATGTAGCCTTTCAACCGCTGGCTCTGGTCTTGCCAAGTTGCCATGACCGACTGACGAAAAATAGTAAAATGAGTGATTATATTGCAACCAGCAAAAAAAGAGGTCCTAGATTCGTAGCGTTGAGAGAAGCACTTTGGGGATGTTTTATTGCTGAAGTAACAATGGAGTTAGGAAATACTTTGGTGTGGAACTTGATCGATGCTCGAATGTGGTGGGGGTATCAGGTATTTATATGTTATGGAAGGGCGCGCTGACCGGTATCTGCTGACTCATCCACCTTCCTCCTCTTCTATAAAATCCCCTCCGTCCTCTCGAGTGAACTCTACCTCCCACCGGCCGGCGCGTAGGATGTTGATCATATCAACGGGCCATGCAATACCTATGTGCTTCCTTCAAAATTGAAAGGCTACGTGTTAATGAGAGATTGCTTTTCGATTGCGGTCCACGATCGAATTCGCCTACCTTGAAGCGCGTCATGAGACAGCCGCCGAAAGATGTGGAGTATTGCCCCCTATTGGAATTGCGAAAGGAGAGTCGGAAGGCCCTAAGACGGGTATAACCTATGCTATAAAACTTCTTTTCTTTGGTGAAGTGCATCATCAATCGCTCTGAACGTAAGCATCTGCAGATCAACTCCTAACTTAGATCACATGGGCGTGGAAGTGTTTGCTGACTCATCCTAAGATCCTCTTCTTCTATAAAAACCTTCTCTTCCTCCTTGAATGAACTCTACTTCTACCAGCGCGTCTGGATGGTGAACATACCTGTGTGAGTGGTGCAAAATGGGGCACCAGACTCATGAAGCGCTCAGGAATGATGTGCTTTTTCCAAAACATTTGGTTTCCACAGGATCCATGGTGCGGGATTGCTTTGGCACTCAGTCTATGATCAAGGCGGTACACAATCCCGCTTGATGGGAGAGACATGCCAAAAGATGAAAGCGGTTCAGAGCATGGTGTTGGGCGTGGAGATGGGGAGCTGTCGACTCTTGGAGGGGGGAATGTGTCCTCCAGTATAGTTTTTCGTCTTCAGTGAAGACCTTCATCACTTACCCCTGTAGCATTCACTGTAGAATATGTGCTGATGATCGACTTCAATCAGAGTTGCTGCTCACCAATGGCAGCATACTCTACCCCATAATGACCCGCCAGCGGAGTGATTGTTCGTCTTCTTATTATCGGCATTCCAACTTTCAGGAAGGACCACCACCAGCAGACATATGACCCTTTGTTGATTTCTTTTTGAAGGCCCAGCTCAACAGGCCAACTCCATCGAGTTCTGCAACTCCATATGTCCATCATGTCCTTCATTTTGGGAACTTTTCTGCAGACAGCCCAGGGCGCAAATAGAGACTCTCTCCGAACTCGAGTTCATGCATAGCAGCACTGGTCCGCTTTGGCTGCATGCCTTGACCCCATGTACTCTCTACGATCTCATCGTGATTGAGAGTGGATATATGAACCGTTGACGATACCGCTAGTGACTCCGGAGCCAGACGGACACATAAAAGAGAATTTCCGAATCTTTCGAGTTCGAGACCTCTCTTCTCATGCGACGATCCAACGTACAGCTTGGGAAAGCGAGAGAGGAGTGCCGCATCAATAAAAGTGTCCGCAGTATGTTGATAGCCAGAGACCCAATTCGGCTCCATAGATGTGCTTCTCTACTCTTCTATGATTGAAGAATGGCGCGCACAACTTCCGGCCAGAACGAGACAAAGCCCAGAATAGGAGACTGCTTTATTGGATCAAGACCATATAAAAGGCGGTGACTTGCAATTGTTAGATGCTCAAGACCAGCCAAGCACATGTATTCATCGTGAAGTAGATGTAGAGGCTGGCTGATGTCGTGGCACAGGTGCGAACGCCTGGTCCGGGACATAGCAACTTGAGTTTTTACAGTTGGAAGAGCAAACTCCGCATCGGAAGGAATCGGAAGGAATTTGGGCGCCTTTTTAGCGACGGACACACCCATGAAATGCGGCGTGTTTGCCTTATATTTAATCGGTTCATCCATGTGAGATCCGCAATCCACTTAATAGCGACCAGCGGAAAAGAACGACGTGGATCTGATGAAGACAGAGAGTTGGCAGCGAGGCATGTGTATATCTGGTGAAACGACTAATTTCATGGAAGGCAGCCACCTGGTGGAGCGTTGCAAGGACGTGATCGCATCAATAGCTAGTGAGTGGCTTTTCGAACACAACGACACCATGAAGGCCCTCTGTGAATGGATTTTGGCTTTTTCTGGACCGGGCAGGAGGCGAACATTTCTCTGCTATGTGACGAGTTTCTGTTCATCATGCTTTCAGCATCCTGATCGCGACGCATGTTGCGAGTCCTGCCCTCAGAGTAACCCGCTCCACTCATCAGGTCGGAGGCGGAACGATGGTTGCAGAGCCAACGTATGTATATGATCGAGCAAAATCCTCTCGGACCCAGCATGAACGTAATTGGTAGATAATTCCGATTGAAGCACTCCTCGGAACTACCTTTTGAAATCTCTTATAGTAGTAGCGAAAGGCATCGATGAGCTCATGAGGCTGTCATACAGAAGCGGATTTGGCAACAGGAGATCATGTTGGCTTTCGCGATGACTCGAATGGAGCCCACAAGAAGCAATGCGTTGAGTGAGTAGAGACTTCTTGATGGTTCGATTCTGCCAGCTCCCGAACATCAGTCTGGGGAATACCGTAGTTCGGATTGCGTGAAGTTGCCGTGGAACGGAAAGGCCACATAAGGTAGTTGAAAAACTCCTTGTTGAAAAAAGCAGAGCAGCGGCTCCACATGGTTAGCCAGCTGTACAATGCTTCGACATTCCCAGTTCAATATCAGATAGAGTGTCGACACCATTGCGTAAAACCACGTAGATATGCAGAGTACTGTGATGTTCGGGAAAAGCCGGTTTTAAAACTCGGAGAAAATGTGCGGCTTCATGAAGACGAGATCCATGCTGCCCTTGAAAGGCTTATGTTGATCGAGTGCATGGAGAGTCAGCCTTTTGACAGATGATGAGGTTGCCAGACAAAGCTGTCACCATCACGTGTCTGTGATGAACAGTTTGAGACACCGCTGGCACGCCTTGGAGGAGGCCTTGGTTGAATCTCAAGAGAAAAATCTCTTGGAGAGAAAAGTAGAGGGGAAGAAACTGAAAGAGAATGGCCGATCGCGTCGTTCTTATAGACATGTCCTGAACCTCGTTGTCGCATAAAGCGGTCAGCACAACAGAACCGAAACACGAACTATGTGTCATATAGCAAGGCGGTAAGACATTTCAAACCAGCGACACAGCAAGCGGTGAGACTTTGGAGAATACAGCGGTGACGGACCGCCATTTTCATTTCCCCCAACATTCTTGCTCTTCAAACGTGTACTACATCTTGTTCTACATGTCGCTTTCCCATGCCAGGGTTAACCGTATGAGAGAACATATCGCTCGTTTAGATAACAAATCGAAGATCTGGTACAAAGGGATTGAGAGAGAGACATTAAGAGATTAAAGTGAGCCATTATAAGTAAGAGGATGTGTGTATGTCGCTCGGCCCGTGAAAACAAAAATCCCCTTTCGTTCATGTTCAAGCCGGAAATTGATCGCCATTTGTTGCCTGTGTCTAAAGTTCAAGGAGGTGGCAGTGGTGGTGCTGGTAAATAAACAAAGAAGAAAATACCCTTCCGGTTGTTGTTGCTCTGCTCAAATACTTGCTTTGTTTGAAAACAAGTGTATCCTTCAAGAGGATTATTAGAATATTAGTAGGATGCCATAGACGTGGGGTGATATACCCTAGACGCGGGGTGATCCTGGGTGGAATGACGTTTAATCATATAACAGAACGCCGTCGCTAGATTAGAAAACAGATCGAAAGAGAGAATGGAAAGTCCCTTTTCCCCTTCCGAGCGGAAATGCAAATGGACAAAGAAGAGTGATGAAATAATAACAGTGCAGGTTCACCTCTTCCAAGGGACCGGGTATATCCCAAACCTAAAGTCAAACATGGTACATGAACGATGAGCAGTAAAAGTCGTGTGAAGGTCCACTATTGCGAACGTCGGAAATCTCGGGTCGGTGCTTGATAAGACGTCAAAGTATTTAGGAGATTTGCTAGGAATGCTAGCTTGATCTGTTGAAGTCTCGAGGGCCCTGATTTGCAAAGATGTAATTCTTGACTTGATTCTCCGATGGGCGCCGCGGCAGCGCTTGGCCCGCTGCTTGTGGTGGCGAATACTCGTGCACGAACAACTCAGCCATGCCGGCAGAAGGCTGAAGTGAGGTTGAGTCCTGCCCAGCACTGGTCATGAAGTTCTTAGGATAGCCATTCATTGATCCGTCTTTGAACTGATAGTCATAATTCGCTTGCAGATCTCCGACACCCCCAAGCTGAACAGGATATTGCGTGTGCGACTCTCCTAGATAAGCGTAGTTCGTGTCGGGTAGTGACGGCCTTCTGAAGTGCGACGGTTTAGGTTGCACAATAGTCAGATCGCCAGTAGAGCGAAAACCGACATTCATATGTGGTGGATGCATGAATGCTGTGCGAGGAAACGAATCCTGTGTAGCAGGTGCAGATTGCGGAGGAGTGTCACGATAGATATTGTCCGTGGCAAGGCGGGCTTGATTGAACTGACCGAGGTCTAATGGAGTTGTTGGTGGAGAAGCTACGTTAGAGTATAGTCCGGCTGATTGTGGTTCCACAGACCAAGGAACATTCACACTTTCGGGGCTACTGTGCTCAGGCATGGGCGGATGACTTCTGATGACAGTGTTGCTCTGCCAATAGGGGAAGCGATTCATCTCGTTGGGAGTCAACGGTGTTGGAGGAGCTAAACTTCCTGCAGGACCAACCGTGGTCGTGAAACCCGAAGCAGTCCTGGCAAACTTGGGCGATGCAGCTGCGTCTGCAAACGTGTAGTGAAGAGGCGAGCGTTGCGCGGAGCCAGGATTGGTCTTTTGGACACGGCCAGCGTTAGGAATACCCGACGACCTTATGCGACGTAGGCTATGCTCAACATTTTGGGCATGGTTAGCTCCTGGAGATGGCAAACCGCTGGAGTAAGACGCGCTCCGAAGAGAGGTGGAATTGAGGGCAGCAGGCCGTTTTTGTCTCCTTGAAGCAATGGTTGATGGTTCCGCTGGTTGCATGAATGCATCAGAGGAGGAGCGGCTATTTTGAATATCAACGGACTCAAGACCATTGGCTAGTGCAGTTGTGGACGAGCTACGCCGAGAGAAGTCTTCATTTGCGAATGCTGCTGGCTTCTCAAGCTCAGAGTGAGTTGCACTAAGCTGTCGTGACTCGCTGTCATCTGGCAACCTCATGGTATGGATAGACGGACGGGGATCGTAGATATCACCTTGCGAGAAGGATCGGCCAGCTGCAGTTTGCTGATTTGCGACCCAAAAAGGTAGTCCGTGCTCGGACGTGGACCCTTCCGGCAAGTTGTACGGATGATCGAATGGACCTTCGCACTGATTGGCGGGTGTGATATCAGTAGATGGTTTGTGATCATCTGTCCAATTGGAATACATAGAAGCTATGGAAGTTACAGACGAGGCGTTGGGGTCGCCCGAGGACTGTGTGGTTGCATTGGACTGCGCCGAGTATGGAGAAGCGTCGGCGGAGATCGATCCGGTGTGGTCTTGGGTATGTAGGGATGTCGATGTCGAGGTCGTCGTGAGTGAAGGGTAATCAAAGCTGGTGTAGTCGCCGAGTTGTGCGGACTCGCTTGGAAGGGTTGACGGTACCGAGAATGCCAAGTCGTTCGGATACGTCTGCGGAAGACCAGTGTGATCGAAGGAAAATGGCGAATCCTGCGTTGGCACGGAAGTTTGGTGATTGTGCATGTACGTCGCGCCCGCAGCAGCCGCCATGAAAGATTCCATGACGGCATTAGGGTTGCACATGGTGGAGCGGTCCCCCTCTGGGATTGAACGCAGCGCATGCATGTCATATTGATGGAGCGACATGTGTGGTCCCATGGAATCCAAGGCGGACACCCCCTCGACACTTTCGACAGGGAGCGCGGTAGGGCTGATGTCAGCATTCGAATAATAATCTGAAGTGAGTGGTTGCGGGTGTGGCTGCTCGCCGTGCGGTGGAAACTGCGACAAGACGATGGGCATCTGGTTTTGCCCATACACGTTCATGTTGTACTGGCTGTTTAACTTCTTCTGATCCTGTTTGACTTTTGCTCTCCGGTTCTGAAACCAGTTCTGCATTGTCGGATTAGTACATGTCCAAGCATGCTTCATTCTCGGCAGACTCACGTTGATTTTATCCACTGGGACCCCAAGGGTCTCGGCGAACCCCTTCTTGATGTTGGTGCTTGGTTTGTTGTGTTGTCGAAAATGGGTTTCGAGAATATCATGCTGCTCCTTGGTCAGACGAGGCTTGACGTCGGCGCATCCATGATGAGGCTTTGGAGGCGGCGGTGCTTCTGCGGTGGGCTTCGAAGGCATGTTTGCTGGTCGCGATTGGGCGAGGTGTTGCGGGAGGTTTGCAGAATCACGACTATTCGCGAAGGACTGGATCTGAGAGCCAAAGTGCTCCATAGCCACTGTTTGCGCCCCGCAACAAGACACACTGAATCTCCGACACGTATTCCTGCGAAGCGGTGCACTGGACGTCCTGGATATATGTTGCGCTTATGGGCAGGGAGTGGGCAATTAGGTGGTCGAGGGCAAGGCTGGCGGGAGCGATGCACGAGGCGGCAGGATGCACGGAAAAGAGAGGGTCGTGTGTTGGTGCTTCATGAAACGAGTGACATCAATGACAACATTACCGGCGATGCGAAGTCGACGTCTTGAACGACTGAAAAGCGAATGTGGGTGAGGCCGAGGGCAAGATGGAGGACTCAGGAGAAGAGATGGAGGCGCTGCTGCTGCTACTTGTGTGAGCGGCGGGCAAGCGACGTTCGTGAGGAGCCCGAAGGTAACGGGAGGATTAAAGTGGCCGGGGCTGCCCATCCGCCCAGCCCATTGGCCAAAGCCACCCAAGACACTGCGCAACTCTCCGCTGGCAGTGCCCAAAATAACCCCACGCATGATCCGCCTGTGCTCTTGGCCTGGCCCTCCCGCACGCATGAGAGGGTGAGATGCTGTCCGAGTGGTGTGAGAGCCTGGAGATGCTCGAGGACTGCCAGTCAGACCCCGAGCATTCTGTTCGCCCTCCAGAGCGCTTGAAGACCGACGACCTCAGCGCGCGGGCTGGCCTTCTTTCTGGCCCGAGGCTTGTGTGTGCGCACTGTGCTCCATCGTGCCCTGACCCTGGCCCTGGCGGAGGCGTCGCTGGCAGAAGCAATCGGGGCGTGTGGCGGCACAGGGACAAAATGCTACGGACACCACCATTGGCTTGACCTGCGTCCTCAGGCGGCTGATCTACTTGAGTTGTGGAGAGCTTGGCTTTGGAAAGGGGAAGTCGAGCTGCTCTCTTGTTACGCGAGGCTAGAAAGAACCATCTCGATATGCTCATTGCTCCATCCGCCCCATCGTCAAGCAAATAATTCCGGGAGATGTGCGCATGGAAAGACCATGATGTGAATCTTAATTACGTAGTAGACGGGGTTGGCTCTGCTCGGAGAATTTCGCTCCCCATGCCTGATGAGTGCACGGTGAGCACATCGCCGCAGAGCTATCACTACCACCGTCCGACGCTTGCTGTCAAGAGTCAAACCGCTTTGGTGGGCGGGCGACGAGGCTGCGGGCGCTACTACTGCCTCCTTTTTACCTGTTTACCGTTCTCTGAAGCGCCGGATCCAGCAGGCCTTGTTGGCCTACAGCGCTTCTGGCCTTCACGTTGCTTAGAGACATCCTAACCTCCATCACAGCGGCTGAATAGCCCCTCACAGCGTCTTCGAACAATCAGAAGTCGCCGACATACTGCCCGCCTGGGACGTGAAGAGCGACTCGTACCACGAAGACCATCCATCGCGGGCGCAAATCTGCACAGTCAAGGGGCATGCAGCGCCTCCCGTCTGGCTCTCGGAAAGCGGCGCAGAACAGTTTTGGTATCTTTTATCATCGTACCTTGCAGCACCAAACTACTTCGGCGTCGTGTGCTACGAAACCGTCTCCAATCGTGCTTGAACTGTCCCACATTAGGACTGCAGTAGGCCTTTCGGGCGTAACGGTTACCTTAAATGTTAGCTTCTTCAGACCTCTCCAACCATGCGTGCAGCGACATTCGTGATAGCCAAGACTCTTGCTACAGCTGAATGCCAGGGCCAGGGAACCGGTTGTACAGCAACGGAACACAGCCTCTCGTCATGCGCTGCATCTTTTGAAGATTTTAATCCTCGTGTGACGGGGACGATGTCAGTAACAGGCCGTTCGTAATTTCTTTTGCCAGAAACGGCACAGACGGCGAGGTTCCACCAGTAGTTCATGTTGCGATGTTTCTCTCAAGCAAGGAGTGGCCATCCGAGCGATCTTTATATTCTGAATAATGACGTCTGCATGGCGCTGTAACCTGTAACCTTTCTAGAAATTGAAATCTTGGCCCCGAGTGCCCAACATCCTCTGTACGGACTCCATGCGATGCAACACACCTGCGGATAATAATATATGAGATGCTTGAAACCCCTCCACACAAGTGCTTAGTGCGTCGGACTGCATGGCTGCGTAGTATGATATATATAATCCTGAGCCTGGCTTAGGTTGTCCCAAATGCTTGTTTCGACAAAGGTCTGGCCAACCATCCTGGGATCGCTGGGAAGACTGTTGCTGTGAAAGCTGATTCGAACCTTCGAACCAGCAGCAGAGGCTGGCATTGCGATAAGCCCGCATCCGATTGGATTCGGACACCGATCGACCATGGCTAGAAAACCAGAGCATCCAAAATCTCAATCGTTGCCTCTCCAGTTGTTTCGTTCCATGCTTTCAGTCTCACGCTTCGCATGTCACGGACGATCCAATCCGCCCCGGCGTCTTTCAGCTGGTCCAGCGAATGAGTGGTTGCAAGAGCTACGACTTTGTGTCCTGCAGCCTTCCCAGCACGCACTCCCGCGGGGGCATCCTCTAAGACCAGAACCGAAGCTTGCCGTGTTGGGAGGTTCAGTTTTGAACGACCCAGCTGATAACATGCTGGATCTGGTTTCCCCTGCTGCACATCTTCCGCGGCGACGAGGTTTTCCGGATGGGCCAACTCCATTACGTCGAGCCATCCAGTAACCAGAGGTTTTGTTCCAGACGTCACAATTGCCCACGGAACCTTATGTTGCTCAAGTTGTTCCAGCAAAGCTCGAGATCCTGCAATCTCCACTGCATCCGCCCCAAATTCCTTGGGGATCAAGCCTTCAACTTGACTGATATCTAGCATTGAGAATTAATAAAAACAATAAAGATAAATAGTCAGCAAGAAAGTGTGACTAACATTCCCAATTCGCAAGCTTTGGCTCGTAAATTTGAAGAACATCAATTGATCGTCTTCCGTGACTAGTGGCCAAGATCACCTCAGGATCAACGCCGATCTCCTTTCCTATTCTGACGGCTTGAGTAAATGACGATTGACGTTTCATAAGCGATTCATACTTTTGCCAATTTTTGATCACCGCATCGGTGGAATCGATGATAGTGCCATCCATATCGAAGAGCTACAACCTAGTAAGAAACTGGGATGCACAAATCTTGTCCAATTGACTTACGAAGCCATGGAACGAGTGGATCTCCGCGGGTGCGGAAAACGAGGGTTCTGCATTGTGTGACATTTCGGTGGAATCTGATAGGGCGTGAGGTCGAGCTCCAATTCACTTACATGTTCAACGAAGACGAAATGTTTGCAAAATTCTGTCGAGTGACAATTTATACAGAGAAATTCAAAGAGCTCCGCAGCTTGATTTCCTTGTCGAGTAAGCCGCCCGATCGATAGTCAGGGGCACGTGCGTGCCGCAGTTTGTGATTGGCCGGAATTTCACAGCCCATCACAATTGTGATATTGATTCAACAGAGACAATGTAGACTGCACGAAACTCCATGCAGAGTACCAAGGTAATGAATAAACCGTCCCTCACTATATCGCTTTCGACTATTGGGTAAGTGATTACAAAGTAACCGCTCCAAGCTGCGGGCCAAGTCAGTTCTGCAAGCACGTGCATAGGCAGAAAACAGGCCAGGTGGGCGGTCAGAAAAGCGCACGCGGCAGAACTTTTCGAAATCTTGGCATTATCGAGACTTCAATTTTGCTATCGGTAATTTTTTGATCAACCCACAAACAACAGAGAGATCCCACAATCCCAGTATGAAAATCGGCAGTGAGTTCAAACTAGTCTAGGAAGGTATTGAAGAGGTCTAACCATCAAGTGCAGAGCCAAAGTCGAAGCGCGTTCCTGTGCGCCTGCGGAATAAAATTGAGAAAGCGTCCGCCGCAAAACAACGAAAACAGCGCAAGCTTGCCAAAAATGTGTGACTGAATACATGTACTTCGAGAATATTACTAAGAAATACTTAGAATCCAGAATGGCGGTCACGCTTAAAGAAAGACCCTGGAATCCCGAATCTGTTCCCTTACAAAGATAAAATCCTGCATGAGATTGAGGAGAAGAAGAGGCTAAGGGAGGAAGAAAATGCTCATAAGAGGGAGTTAGCGAAGGCTCAGAGGCTAGGTACGGTTACCACGGCGAATGATGAAGACGGAGAGACTATGGAGGTAGAGGGCGAAGAGGCTTTGCTAGATTACGACCCTGAGGAAGAAGACTCTATGGTAGTCGTAAGTTTCTCCACATTCAATGTCAGGATAAAAGCTTATTTTCACCGTTTCAGGATGACTCAAATCCAATGGCAGCCTTACTGGCCTCTGCCAAAGCACGAGTCGTACAATTCGAGCAACAACGTGGAGATGACGACGCAGACTCAATGGATGAGGATGAGGGCGAAGATTGGAATGGGATCGGCGAAGAACATAATGAGGGTGTTTCGGAGTCTTCAGTTCGCAAGGACTCATCAAGGAAGGCTTTCGACAAAGCCTTCAAGCAAGTGGTCGACTCTGCTGATGTCGTTCTATACGTCCTCGATGCGAGGGATCCTGAAGGGACGAGATCAAAAGAGGTGGAGCATATGGTGATGGCAGCAGATGGAGGAGCAAAACGCCTCATACTCATTCTCAACAAGATCGATCTGATTCCTGCGGCGGTACTGAAATCGTGGCTGGTTCATTTGCGCCGATATTTCCCGACATTACCTCTACGAGCCTCGAAACCAGCACCAAATGCAAGAACTTTTGATCACAAAGATCTCACAGTCAAGGCGACATCGGAGACGCTATTTAGAGCATTGAAGACTTTTGCAGAATCAAGGCAGCTGAAGAGGTCTGTCAAAGTGGGCATTATTGGGTATCCCAATGTGGGAAAGTCCTCAGTCATTAACGCTCTCAAGTCAAGACTGGGAGGCAGAACCGCAGCTTGTCCTGTCGGAGCGGAAGCCGGGGTGACGACAAGTCTGCGCGAGGTCAAACTGGACAACAAGCTGAAGCTACTCGATTCGCCTGGTATCGTGTTCCCGAACGCGACAGCTACATCAAAGGACAGTCAGATCGAGGAGCAAGCTCGATTGATCCTCCTAAACGCGATTCCTATGAAGGAAATTGATGATCCAGTCCCCGCAGTGAACCTCTTACTCAAGAGGCTCTCCTCATCACCCGAGCTATTCGCAAAACTCATGGAAGTTTATGGTCTACCGCCGTTACATAGCGTCAATGGCGACAGGACGACCGACTTTCTCGTCCAAGTGGCGAGGAAGAGAGGCCGTCTTGGGAAAGGAGGCGTTCCCAACATTCACAGTGCTGCGCAAACAGTCATTACAGACTGGAGGGACGGTCGAATTCAAGGTTGGACTGACGCTCCAGTGTTACCGGTAGCAGCCGCCGCTACTACTGCTACTGACGCAAAAGGAGCAGCACTCATTGGCGATCAGAAAGAGATTGTCAAAGAGTGGGCTGCAGAGTTTAAGCTGGATGGGCTCTGGGGTGAGGATACTAATGATACCATGGAGACATGAGACATTGCATTTGTTACTCGGGGGTCCGGCGTTAGAGGTGTGCTGAAAAGCGTCTCTCCTGAGGAAGCTGTTTAAGCTCTGGTAGAAATATACTACGATTTCGATGCCGATATATCACAGAGAAGACGTTTCTTGCTGGCACAACACCAGATCGTGATTCGTTCGAATGCTCGGAGACTTCGAGTCTAAGAAGGTCGAAAGCGTTTGCGGATTATCATCTCAGCATTGTCACTTTCTAACACTTTTTTCTTATTTCTGATGAGAAATGACGGGACTGAGGGCGATATCGGCGACAGTTAGCAAACATGGTAGCAAATAGAATATCAGCTCTTGTTGAAGAGGCGAGTGATGAACAGTTCAACAGCCCCACTCTGCGGCTTCCATCGGTTCAGTGACGAGCTTCGTTCACGACGTTCACAGCTCTCAAACAACATTTAACAGCACGCAGTGCCCGTCTAATTAGTCTCTACATATTAATCTTGAATTTCTCAATTGCCAATGGGTTCCTCCAAAGGCTTACAATCTTTCTTTCAGGTCCGACAATCTCTAACTCACATTCCACGACATTCAAGTGCCAATTGCAGAAGAAGCATGGCTTCCATTGCGAACTTCCAGGTCCCTGCTATTCACAATGAGCCAAACGTAAGATGACTGGAAAGCAATTGATCTTCTAGGAGCTGTCCAATTGATCAATTGCACAGAAACATTATACCAAAGGCTCCGAGGACAGACAGAAGCTGCAAGATGCCGTCGCCGCATTGAAAAAGCAAGCACCACTCGAAGTGCCCTTAGCAGTAGCAGGAAAGCAGGTAAGACCCCTGAAATTAGCTCATAGATATATGTCTCATCCATTCTCCTAGATCAAAGGCTCCTCCATTCTAGAGCAGCATAACCCTGCCTCCCACGCCGATGTCGTAGCCAAATACTCCAATGCCAGCACCGCCGAAGTGAACAAAGCTATAGAAGCTGCTCTGGCCGCCAAGCCATCATGGGAGTCCTTACCATTTGCAGATCGAGCTGCTGTCTTTCTAAAAGCAGCGGATCTGATATCTGGGAAATACAGGTACGAAATCATGGCTGCTACCATGCTAGGCCAGGGGAAGAACGCATGGCAGGCGGAGATAGATGCTGCTGCAGAACTGTGTGACTTCTTGAGGTATTGCTAAATCCTATTCAAGCAATCATGTTACAGTCCTGGAGATATCCTAACCAGAACTCAGATTCAACGTCAAATACGCCGAAGAAACCTACAACAACCAACCCGTCTACAACTCCGCCGGCGTATGGAAGTGTGTAACCCCCTAACCCCCCTCTCTTACAACCCCTTATACTCACACTTTTACTACTCCCCAGCCGCCTCGAATACCGCCCCCTGGAAGGCTTCGTCTACGCCATAACCCCCTTCAACTTCACCGCCATAGGCGGCAACCTCCCCGCCGCCCCCGCCCTAATGGGCAACGTCGCCCTCTGGAAACCCTCCCCCTACGCCGTCGCCTCCAACTGGCTCATCTACTCCATCCTCCTAGAAGCCGGTCTACCACCCAACGTCATCCAATTCATCCCCGGCGACGCCGAATCCGTGACCGCGACCATCCTCGCGCACCGCCAGTTCGCCGCGCTGCATTATACGGGCAGCACGGCGGTGTTCAGGTCGCTGTATGGGAAGATTGCGCAGGGTGTCGCGGAGGGGTTGTATAGGGGGTATCCGCGGATTGTGGGGGAGACGGGGGGCAAGAATTTCCACGTTGTGCATCGCAGTGCGGACGTAGAGAACGCGGTTGTGCAGACGGTGCGCGGGGCCTTTGAGTACCAGGGGCAGAAATGCAGCGCGTGTTCACGAGCCTACATCCCCTCATCCCTATGGCCGGACTTCAAACCCCAACTCATCCGCCACACGGCGAACTTGAAAGTCGGGGATCCCTCGGCCTTCGAGAACTTCATCGGTCCCGTGATCCACGAAGCCAGCTTCAAGAAACTAGCCGCCGTCATCGACGAAGCGAACAACGATAAAGACTTGGAGTTGCTGGTCGGAGGCAAATACGACGATTCAAACGGCTACTACATCCACCCAACAATCTACAAAACCACATCCCCAACACACCCGCTCCTCTCCCGCGAACTCTTCGGCCCCATCTTAGTCGTCTACGTCTACGACGACACATCCTCCCCCTCCTCCGCCTTCCAATCCATCTGCACTACCATCGACGAAACCTCCGACTACGCGCTCACGGGCGCCGTCTTCGCCCAAGACCGCGAGGCGGTGCGGTATGCGGAAGACGCGCTCCGCAACGCGGCGGGCAACTTCTATATTAACTGTAAGTGTACGGGCGCGGTGGTGGCGCAGCAGCCTTTTGGCGGCAGTAGGGCGAGTGGGACGAATGATAAGGCGGGGAGTGCGAATTTGTTGGCGAGGTTTGTCAATGTGAGGGCGATTAAGGAGGAGTTTGGTCCGACGGTTAAGGTGGAGTATCCTAGTAATGAGGTGTAGAGATTGTGGGGGGGTTTGGGGGGGATATTTTTGATTTCTTGGTGTATAATCTGTTTGGAGGTTTTGAGGGGGCTTTGTTGGGATGGGGTTCTAGATTGATATGATTGGAGAGAGAAAGAGACAAAAGTTTAGTATGAGATACGATATGAAGATATGACATTGATTTGAACAGTAAAATGGAGGGATAGGAAAGGCAACCCCGAGATTAGATTGAATTCACCATCAATTTCATGCTGGTCTCTAGAAAAAATGACTCTGTTCAAGGGGGTATACAATTGCTTCTCGAGAGATATACAAAGGGTTGAGGAACATACTCTTTCTTAGGGCGGTTTGCTCACCCCAGAGCCAATTATGCCATTCTCGCAAGCCCTCAAAACCGTGGAACCCAAATCATCTGTATGCACAATCTCACAAACCTATTTCCATCTTTATCCCACACTGCTCATCCACACAAGCCGAATACTCGATCTCGAGCGCACGCACCCACGCACGCGTTATTGACATCTAGCACTTCAAGCTGAATTTAGCCTGCCTGTCACTCGTCATAGCACCCCAATGTTTCTCATCAGCCGGCTTCCCGTTATCACCGACGGAATCAGGCTTCCATGGCTCATCGAAAGCCTCGAAGTAGAAGAGATTGACGTTCCAGGCGAGTAAGCCGCAGATGGCGGAGGAGTAGTAGGATTTCGCGTTGGTGGTGCCTGCTTTGGCTGCGCCGTAGTCGGAGCCACCTGCCCGAATCAATTAGCATTTGGGGGAAGAGGGGGAAGCATGGAGAGGGATGTTTTACTCACCGTCGGTAGGCCACCCGGTCTCGCCGTTCCAGAGTTCGGGGGCTTTGTCGACGCCGCCGGCTACGGATTGGATGTGTCCGAAGGCTTGCATGATGTCGTCGAAGTAGGTTTTTGTGGCGTTGTCGAGGCCTTGGGCTTGCCAGAAGGCGAAGGCGTTGACCATGCTGTTATTGGGCTCGTTAGCTGTCATCCATCCTTTATCTCTCCATTCCAGCACTGGCGTCTACATACATGATATCCGCAGTCTTGACAACAGCGTCACCGGTTCCATCGGCGAACTTGTTCCAGCTGTCTGCAGTGCCGACCTTGATAGGTGTGGATGTAACGCCCTTGAGAGCAGTCTTGACAGAGCTGATTTTATCGGACAGTTGATCGCCGGTGAAGTTGCCACGGTAGAGGGTTTCGGAGCCGACGGTAACGGCGTAGATGGAATCGGCGTATGTAGGAGCAACAGCCGTGATGGCAGCAAGATCGGCATCGTAGGATTCCTGGACATCTGGCCTAAACAGTCTCCTCCATTAGTTTCTGCTCCCTCCGTCTTAAATTCAATCTAGGGAGCGAAAAATCCTTACCAAATAGCCAACACGACCTTGAACCCCTTATCCTTAGCCGCCGGCATGATAGCCGTACTCATATTACAATCAGACGCCGAATAACCCCTCACGAGCTTAGCACCGGAAGCCGAGGAAATAGCATCGAAGTCGGCCTCGTAGTCGGACTGGCTCTTGCACGTTCCATCGGCGTTCTTCGTGCCCAGCGCGAAGCCCAGTGTCCCGGCTGCTGAGACCAATGAAGGGGCCACGGCCAGGGCGGCGATTGAGGGAGCAATGGTTGAGAAACGCATGGTTGGAGGTATGGTATGTTGGATTCAAAATACGGAGTAGTAGTATAGGAGGAAGTGTTGCAGGCGTGGCAGCAAAAGGGTGAATAGAAAGGTATGGAGTTGTCGTGGTAAAGAGCGTGTAGAAACAGGTGTGAAAAGAAGAAATTAAGGATAGACAAGGAGAAGAAGGAGCGACTGTACGAGAGAGCGTACGAAGGGAGGAGGAGTGAAGTTGAGGGTCGGACTCTCCGGTGAGGTTGAGATGGCAGGTGAAGGGAGAAACTGCGCCGGGGGGATTGCGGCGAGGATTGCGGCGCCATCCTGTTTGGTAAACGGGAAACGCCACGCCCTGCAGGAACACGTCCATCGTCGACCAATCATCACGGTGCGGTCCCGATTTCAGGGGCAAGGGATTATTTTTAGCGGAGCACTTGAAACGCCCTGCTGTGGAAACATGGCCAACTCCGACATGTGAAACTGTTTGGAATGTGTTGGCTACCTATATCTGAGTAGACCATAGGGCGTTGAGATTTTATCTCGCATATGGTGAGAGTATTATCGCCTATTCGGAATCTGTTGATATTACCGATAGGAATGCCTAAGTTCTGGTTTGCTATAGAAAGGCAAAAGGCATACAAAATTAACCTTATTCCAGAGGTGGAGACATGTGAGTAGTGACGAGCTTGGAGACTGGGCAAAAGACCACACATTGAACGGCCCATTCATAAACACTACAGAGTGTAATGTGTTTCTAGATAGCCATATCTAAATATTAGTAGTATGCTTATAGATATTAAATATACCATGCTGAATCAAGTGCCATAAATCTTGAACTTTTACACTCTGTAGAAACTCCATTCAGACGCCCGACCCCCTATGCTTACTCTATAAGTACATTAAATCAACTACCCCGTTCGCCATACTTAAACAAAATAGTAATTATCCTTTCTCTAGTCATAAGTCTTAGACTGTCTCTTATCCAACGACATCTAAATGAAGCAATGGGAAGTGGGTATCTTAGAAAGAACGATATGACGGACCAAAGTCTTACCGGCCGCTAGCTATCCTACTTAGCCAGTCTGAAAGGATGAGCTTCAGTGTTCAAAACGAAATCATCCAAACTGATCAGATCCGTATCAGCAAAGACGAGATAAAAATACTTTAGCGTCTCCGCCATCCAAAAGCTCTGTCGAGAATCGTCCGTTAGCAACCGGATCTCCCTCTTTTCGAGTGATAAAAAGGATAACTTACCTCCATATAATCAGTCTGCGGCGAATCAACTCTCGTAACATCATCAATCGCCGCATTCGCCAGCTCCGTATCCGTCGCCTTCGCCACCGCCGTAAACATATCCCAAGCCGCCTCTCTAAACTCCTCTTCGCCCGTGATCCGCCACAGCACAAACACACTCTCAATAGCCTCAGGCCGTAAAATGTATCTGGGATCCTTGGCCGTCGTAAACCCTTTGGGGAGCTGTTCTTTATATTCCGGCCTTTTCTTCGTCTCGGCGATCCAGCGTTGCTCATCCCAGGGGCATTTCTTGGCGTCTTCGCATTTCACCATGTTGTAGCGTTCGGGCATTATGCCTGTGGGGAAGGCTTTATATGCGTATGCACAGCCGCGCGCGAGTTTGCGGCCTGCGGAGAGATACTTAGGGTTGTTGAAGAGCTTGCCGCCGAGTGCGTAAAGGCCTCCAATAAAGCACGAAAGATGTTCGCTCTCGGGATCGAGGCTCGGAGTTAGTTCGCCCTCATTTCCATGGACGTCGCAGTTACCGGAAATGAGGATATCTGCTGAGTCGGGGAGCATGGGGCGGAAGAAGAGCTGCTTCATCGCTGTGTCCATGAATTTGCGCGACATGCTTTCGTATTTCGCTGACGAGGGAGACGAAGAGCCGAGGAGTGCGTGAGCTTTGGGGAGATATTCGTATAGCGAGTCGGCGTTTCCTCCGATGGAGAATTGGTAGCCGGAAACGACGTCTTGTCGGGCCATGGAGACATACATTGGCCACATACCTGGAAGCTTTGTTTCGTTCTGGTGTTGGTGGAAGACATCCATTACTTTCGAAACGGCGGCATAGTATTTAGAATTCCCAGTGATCTGAGAGAGACGACTAAACTCCAACGTGATGGTACCAGGGGAAGCGGACACGACCATATCTTCCACATTGAGCCCCTCTCCTGTCTTAGCCGTTTCAAATGAGATGAAATCGACGGGCATGTTATTCGGCGTGTTGAATCCGGCATATAGTAAATCGCCGACTTCAGTAGCTTTGATACGTAGTGCTTCATGCCCGCTGAGATCGTATGCAGCCAGTAGACCGCCTAGGTACCGGATGCATGACTCGAACATATTCACTGAGCCAGAAGTTGACTTGCCAAAGTCAATCGAAGCAACGGCTTCAACGGCCTCGTAGAACTCCTCCCGCATACCCATTATCCATAATGTATCCAACGAATCGACCAATGTGGCTGCCCATCCGGAGAATTGGTCTACGTATTCCCCGGATATCGGCTTAAGCGCGTCCTTCATCCATGCATTCTTCTTATAACTATCCCAGCCCTTCTGAAAGACCCTCCTGACTTTCAACCGCCTCTTATCTTGTATATCAGCCTTACTAGGTGATTCAGGCTTGAAGTTGTATTGGATTCGAGGGCGGGATGTTACAGGCGGAGGCAATGAGGGCGAAGTATCGGGGGGATGGCTAAATTTGACTGTATTCCAAGCAAACGAGCTCTTCTTAGCGGTAATAGGAGGAATCTTTTCAGCATCGTTCATATATTGCTCCTGCGACTGTGATCCGAATTCAGAGCTCAGGATCTCTCCATAGCGCGTGGGGAGGAAATGGTATACGGCAACGATGAGAACGGCACATAATGCTATGTTTCGAATTCGGAACGGTCGACCCATGAGGAACCTTTGGGAATTCGTTGGGGAGTGTGACTATAAGCGCTGCTGCTTATCCTCATCACACGAAAGTAATAAGGGGAGGAAGATAACTAGTGAACAATGCCGAATATTGCATGTCATGGTCGACGAACTATGAGGGAAATGTGGTCTCACAGATCCGTGCCACATTACCAAGACAAGGGAGCTATGCGGGCGCTAAATTAAGCTTAGCAGGGGGCGCGATCGTTCTTCAGTTGTCTCAACTCGCAAGGTCATCAAGAACAGCGTAATAACTCGACACTTTTTGGATTAAATCGTTATTCTAGTACTACGTCTGTATAGAATGTATCGCGGAAGGAAAAGTTAAACCCTCTCAAGAGCTCATCTGACACGGATTATATCTGTTAGGAAACTGTTAACCGACTACAAACCGCCTTCCCACGATTAGATTGCATTATGCCACAATCAACACTTTGGCAGGAACTTACCGAAATAGGCAATGTTCTATTGTGGTGCCTTCGACGTTGTCCCGTAGTACCTCCAGAGTTGTATGATTGCAAGCCTTCGAGTAAGCTTTAGAGGGAATAATGAATAGGAAGATTAACTAATAACAAGCTGAAATCAAGGTGTGCTGATGAATGATACAGCGTGGTGACCACATGTGGTAGATCAAGATGAACACCGAATCTCCACTACTTCACGCTTGAAACCAACTTTAGGGGATATCTTCAATAAAGATATGGTATTAATATTTGCTGATAGATCATACTCTAGTTCATTAAACGTGCCATCCTTTCCCCTCATCATCGCGTGAGCGACAAGTCTAGAATACTGCTTCAAACCAGCCGTCCCCTAATCTCAGATCCAAACAAATGCGTGAACGCTCATCAGAAACATGCCGAACTCCCAAACATACGAATCAATTCGTTATCTCAACCAAATCCCAGTTCTTCACTTCCTACTCTTATTACTCCTGACCTTCGATAGCTCTCTACTCCTCGTCCCACTAATACTCTCCCCCCTACTCCTACTCCTCCCGCTCCTAAAAGTCTCTCTCGTATTCACCCTATCAATCGCATACGGATTATCAAAGAAATCCGCCTCACTTCTCGTCCTACTCCTCATACTCCTCCCAGTCCTGATCTTCTCGAGTCTAGGCTCCGCACCAGTTTCATGTTGCGTCTTCATTTCTTCGAATCTGGGCTCGTTCTCAGGTATGTAGGAGTAGTCGGCAGCTTCTTGCTCTGCAGTTTCTTCTTTTTCAATGTCTTGCTCGCGCTCGGGAGATGTTTCGGTGGAAGGGGGGATTTGGCCGCGGATTTTCTTCATGAAGGCGTCGGCTTGGGCGGCGTATTTGCATTTTAGACGGATGGAGCCGCCGTATTTGTAGAAGAGGAAGGGAAAGGGGAGACATGCTAAGGCGAGGAATGCGGGGATGGTAGAAGCCCAGTGGATGCCTTTGAAGAGTCAGATATTTGGTCTTGTGTTATAAGGAGTTTGGGTGACTTACCAAGATTGCCGTACATTTGCGTGGTGAACAGAGGGAAAGCAGCACCGAACAGTGATCGTATGATGGAGTTGGCTGCTAAGACAGATGCGGCAAAGATGGTGTATGCGTCAATGAGATAGTTCATGATGCTTAAAAAGATAAGAACCATTCCGAATCCGAAAGGAACACCAGCTGTGATGCAAGCCATCCAATGGATGGATGGATAGTTTGTCCAAGCGAACCAGAACAGTCCGATAGGGAGTGCGATGCCTCCAACAATAGCAGGCGGGAGACGGTCCTCTGGAGTTGCGAAACCTCCTTCGGCTTTGACTCGTCCAAGATATCGTTTGTTATCGTAGAACATGGTGTATACTAAAGCGAGCACCATGCCAATAGCGACTCCGATGAAAGGTAGACCACCGATACCCTCGCTCCAGCCTCTGTGCTGTTGAAAGACGATAGGGTAGGCGCCAAAGAGCATATACAATGTACCGTAGATGATGGCCATGTAGATACTAAGAAGGAAGACAATCGGTTCGCGGAATAGAAGGATCCAAGGTCTCTGCAGACCAGTTGAGAAGGCCTCGCCAACCGTCACGGTACCTTGGTCAATATCCCCTCTAGATCTATACACCTTTCCAGTCATCTTCGATAGTGTTTCGGCGCGCTTTCTGAGTAGAACGGGTGGGTAGGTCTCCGGAACAAGTAGTATGCCAACAATGCAGATAACTCCCGAGAAAATGGCCATAAGTCCATTCACCCATCTCCAGCCCTCGGTCATGCCTAAGAAGCCCCCAACAATCGGCCCAAGGACTGGGCCCATGAATGGTGCCATTGAAAAGATACTCATTGCTGCACCTCGTTGCTTGGCATTGAATAAATCCGCAACAACGCCTCCCGCATTAGTGAGAGGACTGGATCCGAAAGAGCCGGCGAAAAATCGTAGGATCAATACAGTCCACATATTCTGAGATCCTGCAACGCCAGCATTGAAAGCGACGAATGGAATAAAGGTGGCGGCGAATACGATTTGACGGCCGTATAATTCACTGAGAGGCGCCCACAGCAGTGGTCCAAGGGCGAAGCCGACAACGAAGAGGGAAAGACCAAGCGTTGCGACTTCCTGACTCGAATGGAATTCAATTATGAGTTGACGAATACCTTTATTGAGATGGTTAGTAAGGGTCAAGAACGCCATGGTGCTCATAGCATATGGAAGAAACAATACACATACCTCCAGAGAATGCAGACGAACAGAATGACACAGCAAGAACTGCGAAAGCCATGGTTACACAATAAGTCCATTTCTTGTTCTGCCCCCATTGCATCGGATTTCGTGGGTCGTTTTCTATCCACTCAACAACATACGGATCATCTTCTGTGCCGGAGCCCTTATACTGCCACTTTGTTATCTCTGGTGTCACGACTCCTTGTTCTGTGATGAGCTTCCAATGTGGAATGCCTTTTTGTCCTTGGCCAGACTCAATGTCTGTGCCTTGGGCGTTCATTGTGGATAGCGGAAGAGATGACGCAGTACTAAGGACTTATGTGATGAGATGAGGTATGGATTAGTTAAGATGCATATGCTATCGAAAATCCCAGGGCGGAGGTAACAAGTAGAACGCAATGTAGAGAAAGGTAACGATAGCAACACAAAGCAGCAAAGAAGCTCCCATGTCCACGGCGGGCGACATCATTTTATTCAAAGACGCCATCGCATTTAGAAAACCTCGGCCGAGCCTAAAAGACGAACGACCTACCAATCCACGAAGCCAACCACGGCGTTTCCTTCCGAAAAACTGGATCCTTCCGGAAAGTTGAAGCCGCGATCGTTGACATCACACGCCACCCAACTCGGTATCAATCTGCATCCGGGTTCCTGTCCACTTTCATCCCTGTCGAGTTTCGCCAAAGATCTCCCGCCGACCGCTCGCGTGGCGCCAACGCCGACCCAGCGGCCCGTGTAAGGCTGATGTTAGGCTGCAATGGGAAAGAACCGAGGTAAGCACGGACGTTTGTTGAGCTTGAAAGCTGAATAAAAATTTTAGGGTCCATCCTGTACGCGTGTGAACTTGCTGAATTGGGAGCTGATAGTGGAGCTTATCGCCGACGGAGTGATTAGAAATGGGCTTTGGCCTTGCAGAAGCGTTGTTGAAGAACGGGTTACGGACGTATAAACTCGAGGACTTCGGTATTCACCGTATTCACCGTATTCCTTGACGTTGCGGCGTTTGGAATTGATGATGAGAGTTGACAGTCATTCTATGCATATCACAGAGTACTGCGGTATGCCTTAGGAGGTAAAGTCGCGAATACGAGATGACTTGTATTCCCAATATGCGGAGCTTCTGGGAATTGCGCATGTGCTATCTTCCATGAGAACATCTCTTCACCGCCTAACCGCGTCCTTTCGACCATGGATACAGTAGGATTTCTCAGCGAAATGGTACTCGGGCCTTTCCGGCTGATGGAATCAGTTTCTGCAGTCAAATAAGCCTGGTGAAACCCGGGCCCAGAAGGGGCCGAGTATACATGGTCTGATACATGTCGCGCCCAGTTATGAGAGTATCGATTCTTTGAGATCGTTTATCCGTTCTTAACGCCCGGTATGATTGTTAGTAATGTTTTGTCGGCGTTCACGATGCCCTCGTCATTATAATGGAGGGTTCGCAGACAGTATCCTCAATCTGCCTCGATGCCAATAACTCTTGCGCAAGTATCTGTATACCTGAGACCCCGAATAGAGAGTAGCTGCAGAGAGGAAAGAGTACGCCATGGGGTGAAGTAGCAAGAAAGTCTTAGAGAAATCTCTGTTCATATGAGAATTGTTGGTAATTTGATCAAAATGTTTCGAAAAAGCTGACTATGGCCTCCCTCAAACGAGCCATTCAACCTTTTATTCAAGGAGCGGATGCTCTTAGGGCTGACAATTACCAAGACCTTTTCCCCTCGTCTGTGTATGGAGTGATCGTCAACTTCTTCTTACTCTGGGACGGTGGTGTCATTCCTTTTTGGCCATCTGTGTGTCTTCTGGTGCGGACGTCTTCCTCTGAATCCTGAGCTGGACTAGGTCTCAGCACCGGGAGCTCATTTTGACTTCTCCCCTTCAATTTGATTCGAAGCCGTCACTTTCGCTCGTAGAACATCCTCAACGATTTTCACGTTTTGGGCTTTTCCTTGCACTATTTGCTCCAAATCCTTAAGACTCGCTCCCAAGTCATTGATCTTGCGATTGTAGAAGTCGGTGGCGTCTGTTGTTGACTTTTCGATGAAGTAACCGGTCCCTACATCAACAAGAACATGCGTGCTGCTGGATAGGGTACCCGGGACGTACAACGATGAGGTGAGGGGCACGAGGAGGGGCTTGTCTAGGTTTTGTCGACGTAAGTTGTCTGGAAAAAATAAGTTGGTGGACTGGGGAAGTACCCGCTGTCTTTTCGGTCAGGCCTGTAGATATAGATTTTATGCAATCGCGAAATTTTGACTGCGCGGTTCGTAAGGATTGGAAGGAGTTCGTAAGGTGCTCTAATTCGGCGTTGAGCTGTTTCTGTAGCTCCATGAGCTGTTGCGCGCTCAAGCTTGTGATATCGACTGTAATTTTATTAGTATGGCTATAACCTAGATTGTTTTGAAGACTTACTTTGCTGTTTTTGCTGAGAAGCCATGGCGGTGGTTGCGAAGAATTGTCTAGAGGAGTTGAATCTTAGACGAATTAGCTGATCGACAAGCGCATCACGTGCTGGCGTGATTGCATAGACAAATCCTCCCAAGAATGCCTCCACTCCTTACTTTGTTTCCAATGCCACTGCGATTTCATCGTCTTCTCCAGCGGACCTATAGTACTAGTACAAGGTTTAGGCCTGTCAGACTATTGGAAAATGTCAACATAGATGAATTCCGAGAGAATTATTTCATTCCTGGATCTCCCGTCATCCTTCGCAATCAGTTCAAGTCCATTCCAGCCATCTCACGATGGTTCAGCCGAGTAAACGATTGCGACTCGTATGAGCTGAATAATGCCTATCTCTCTCCTCATGGCGATACAGTCGTCCCACTCGAATTGACCCGTTCCGCCACGTTCGAACGTCTAGACGCTCCTCTATCTGTCTTCTTATCCTTCATATCAACCTCACAAGATCCCGACTCTCGTCTCTATCTCACACAATGCGCTCTAGACTCCCTGTCCAAGCAGTTGCAATCAGACCTGCCGACTCCAGACTTCGTGCTCCGCGCTGGCAAAGGCGATATCTATGCCAGCAGTCTCTGGCTAGGTCGGCCACCCACCCGCACACCTCTGCATCGAGATCCCAATCCGAACCTATTCGTGCAGTTAGCAGGCCGAAAGGTTATCAGATTAATGGAACCGAAGACTGGGAGCGCAGTATATGATCGTGCAAGGGCGGGAAGTGGGCATGCGAATATGAGGGGCGACGAGATGATGGTGGGCCAAGAAATGGAGCGGCTGGAGGACACCGTTTGGGGACATGAGGCAAAGGACCGAGGATGGCAAGCAACACTAGATAGTGGGGATGGGTTATTCATCCCTCTAGGCTGGTGGCATAGTGTTAGAGGAGTTGGTAAAGGGGTTACTGGATCCGTGAGTATACCTAAAAAGTATACGGCATCACGAAAAATGCTGACATTTTCCATTAGGTCAACTGGTGGTTTCGCTGAAGTGTTAACAAGAGATACCTACCATCTAAGAA
The DNA here is from genome assembly GCA_000467715.1 of Hysterium pulicare CBS 123377. Lineage (NCBI taxonomy): Eukaryota > Fungi > Ascomycota > Dothideomycetes > Hysteriales > Hysteriaceae > Hysterium > Hysterium pulicare. The sequence continues at coordinate 22,996 of AJFK01000341.1, read as the reverse complement.
ATGCTTCGTGAGATCTTCCTGGAGCTCCATTCGAAGGTTTTCGCGGACGAGAATGAGAATTGCCAACCAGCTTCGAAGTGAGTGGCAATGGGTAGAATAGAAGTCCACTATCTCGAACCTTGGAAAGGAGTAAGAAAACGGCCAATCCGGGAAACTTGATGATCTAAGGATCACATTTAAGCCTGTGAAGAGCTACCGCAGCAGATGAGTCGCGCATTCATTGTGGTAGAGTATAGTGAGATCTCCAAAAAGGGGCGACCAAAAAGTCACCGTTCTCAGTAGTTCTCGGAGTTGTGCTCAAGCATGGAGCGCGAACTTCATTCGATCTTGACGTTTCCTGGAAAGTAGCTCAATCTAGGGGTCTCGCGTGCTTTCAGGAAAGGAAGTCACAGACGTCCACGGGTCTCAACCTTCACTCTTCGACAGCCATCAGACATCTCAATGTTCCATGTACTTTCTCGCATTGATCTAGAATGGAATTTATACTTCGATGTAATGATCTGAAATGCCGCACTGAACTTCACGAAAGAGCGGTTGTCACAACTTGCAGGTGAGTTCATCTCCACGTCTATGGTCCCCTCGTGAGGCTGAAGCTAAACAACTCTACAGCCATGTATTCTGTACCCATTGCGCAGATAGTTCTGGGCTCTCAAGAGCCGCCGGGCCTGCTAGGCAATGCCCGGCCTGCAGTGCTCAATTGCCAAATCCTGATGACGTTGTCGTCGCCCAGCTCAATCCTACTGAAGACTACAAAACGAGCGTGCTCAGCGGCTTGAGTCCGACCATAATCACTGAATGTGCTCAAAGAGGACTGAGCTTCTATAGCTATCAAGCAGCTCAAGAAATGTACTGGAATCCCAAGGCATGTCGAGAACTCTACTGACATAGCATTGTAGAATATTCCAGGAACATCTCTCCAAAAGCCTGACAGAGAAGTACTCGAACATAAGCAATCAGATGGATCAACTCATCCACGACGCAAACTCTCAAATCAAGATGCTTCAGGACAAGCTTCAAGGTATGACCCGAGAGCCGCTAGACGACAGCAGTGGAGGCTAAGCTTGTGCAGCGATGCAAATAGAGCAGACCAACCTCGAACAGAAGAATCATGACCTTGTGGAAGCTTTTCGTGAGAAGAGCAGGTCTCAGCAGCAAGTTCAGAAGCTGTACCAGTCACTAAAAGCTCAAGTCATGGCGTCTCATGTAGCTACTGCAGCGACAGATGAGGCTGAACATGCTCTCCACACTGCGAGAGGTGATCGTTATGTTGATAAGATCCCAGGGACACGGAGTGGAATGCACCATTTCGGACAGTTCGGCGCGAACTCTCAAAGAGACAGCAGAGGCCATAACAGGAATGGCAGTGGGAGCTCTGGCGAGGGAGGACACCGAGTACAGCCAAATATTGGAATTGGTCCTTCGTGGAGCAGCCAGGCACATAATGCGAGGTGGTCTGCTCGTATGTCTCTTCCACTCACTATGCTTCCCATGCTCTCCAACACAGACACTAACAAAGGACAGAGTCGATGCCTGGGCCCTCAGGCACTCCCTCCCAGCACCGTAGTCGGCTTCCGGTTCTTGGAAGCCATCGAGGAAACGCCTTTTTAGGTGGGGATGCGGGTACTCAATACCAGGCTTCGCCTATGACTCGACAGCCTCTCGGCCCGAAACCTTTCAGTGCTGGTCTGAGCGGGTTTGGCTTTGGAGCCGGCTTGAAGAAGGGGAAACGGCCGGCTGGTGGGCCTTTGGGAAGATAGGCGTCGAAGCTCAGCGTGTTGAAGCACATGATGATGTTCATTCGTTATTTTATCAGCCTAGTTGATAGTGTTAAGGCCTGCTGCGAGTGATAATGTGGTGCAACGTCGGCTAACTTTCCCTATTTCTGACTTGCCAAATAGTCAGCCATTCTGCGATGTGATATGTAGAGGAACCCCGTTAGCGAGGCACTGTGAGCGTCATAGACGCCATCCTATTTTAAAAGATCCGAAAACGTCGGAAACCTCTGACGAGAATTCTCATAAAAAGATATGTATATTGCTCATAGTGGTGAAATTGTAGCCGTATCGATAAAAGTAGACAAGCTGATAGAACCTTGATCGATGTCGAATTTGTAAAACAAACTAACCAGTACCGCGGTAGATTCGACCAAGAGGTAGCAGGAAAGCGGGAAGAGACCATGATCCATTAGAAGATCGTCCTACTTCAATGATCTGCATGCCATGGTGCCGCCTCACTTTAGCCTCGACCTAGAACCTCTCCACCGTGATCATGAACCCCTATGTATGGAAGAGAAAGGCTTGATCTTCCGGGGTCCTTGGATATGGCCCTGCAGGCTTGCTAAGTGGTCACAAAATGGCGTTCAAACTTTTTGTTGAGACTAGAGGAAATGCTGCTGAAGATCAGCCATAGTGAGGCGTTCGTTGTAGAAGAGAACATGGGAAGTAGGGTATGGAGATGTGAAGGATCAGATCTGTCATTTCCTCGGGGTTCTTTCATGTTAGAGTAAGAGTGGAGAGAACATAAATAGGCTAACGAGTGGTGGAGGATGCCATCTGACATTATGAGTGGTGAAGTTACCACCTGGTACCTCGAAAACGTTGACGGCAAAATCTTTTGCTGATGCGTCTTCAAATTAGATCAGGGCCTGCCGTGCAAACCCGTAGAAATGCATCCTAAAGTTTGGTTGAGCGATGATGTCGTGGAACGCTGGCGCAGTGGTGTTTGCGTTTGGTCGCCGATTAGATCTACTGAGAACGTGACACTTGAGTAGCCTTCTGCGAAGCTGAAAGATAGTTAAGAAGGTTTCCCGAGGATTCTGACCCTAAAGGAATGTCGGAGATGGATAGTGCTTTGTAAGTCGTCGTCATGTTGGCGCTAATGCAGTTGTGTTTTGGCAAAAAAGCATGTGATAGCAACGTTGCATCAACTGAAAAGATCCACAACGAGAAAGAATATGAATGAGGATATGGAATAAAGACGTATAATGCCAACATAGGAGTGATAAAAGGTTCAGGAGACGGATCATCCTTCGACTATTAAAAGTGATCTACATGGTGAGCCTCACTTTTCGTGGGCATTATCCGAACATCGCCGACCATTTTCATAGATGGCTTCTGTGGAAATAAGGCACCACCAGATTTTTGAAAGGTGCTTTTCGCCTCTATAAAGTTGATTCAGACAGCAAGCTTCCCTTATTGGATAAACTGAAAGGGAAGGATGATTCAAAACGTGTTGGCTGAGGCTTAGATGAGGCGGGAAAGTTTCTTTGTGGTCTGGGACGGCGACGCAATACCTGGTTAGAGTTAGACTATTGTGTGAAAACTCTGCCTTGATGTGCTTTTGGAGGTGTCATTTGTGGATCTCGTGTTAGGAGGGTGGAAATGGCGGTGGACGAGTGAGTCAAAAGCAACTGGCTAGCGGATCTAGAAACATCCAACAGATAATGCGAAGATACTAGTAGCCTGTAAGGATGATTCTAACGAAGATAAGTAGTGATACTAAACTCATTCTTGAAATCTAATCAAGACTTTCCCGAGATAGTCCACAACGCGCAGGAGATGTCTGGATATCCAAACTCGACTGGTGAAAAGGAAACGTGACTTGTTGACGACGCGTAAATCACGACGTGAAGTACTTGATAACTATAAGGAAAAGAATTTTATACTGAGGCCAATTCGCGGTGTCGGCGAGGTCCGAGGGGTGGCTAGAGCTGATCGCGAAGGTGAGAAGGGGTATGCGCTATACGCGTTTACACCAATGAGAGGGTCGAAGCTACATGTCAAACGCAGGAACAACGTGAAAAAGTTTTGATGCTATAGACTCAACCAGGAGGATGAGGACCTGAGAAAAAGCAGATATTGAAACCGTTGAGGTCACAAAAATTCGGATCTGAAGCTTGAACCTGCGCCACATGAAATGCGTGTCGTGCACGTCATCCAACCCATACAGCCACGTATGTTGTACTACAGGTCCATAGTTGTCGTTGGACAGTGATTGCATTCAGATTTGCAAATATCATTCATATGTTGGTGGCTGCGAATAAGGCCGAGCGGGGGTGCAGATCGTTCTACGCCCAAGTGCCTAGTTGACTCAGGGAGCAGGGCTAAGATGAGATAAGAACACAGCCGTGGAATGAGACGGTAGAGTTCACGTTCACTCTCCAATGCTGAAGTAGAGTCTTGGTGCTTGGGCTTTCCAAGGTTGTTGGTCTATGCTCCCTCTCGATATCACCTTCCCCTGACAGGGAAAGCCTTGGCGGCACCATGTGTTTAATGTGTCATCCAATGATATTCTTTCATATTCAACCTCATCGAAGTCTACGGGCTTGTCCTTCCCACAACCCTTCCTTCAGGCCATGAAGCTGGCAATGAGCAGGTGACAGATGTATCATTGACCCGGCTTTGCGTATCTGCATCAGAAAGCAGAATCGTCCTGGCATCCACATCGACTCCCATCGAAGTTATGCATCGATGCAGGTTGCAATCCTTTCTTCGAATGGACGCTCGAGACATGAATACCGTCCAAGTCTATCCATACGGCAGCTCAGACGCCTCAGACACATTAGATACCTCGAGAACGTATGCAAGCACCCTAACGCCGATAACCCTTAAAGAGATACCCCACGAACTCCATCCCATCGCAACGCCGAGGCCGAGAAAGCGAAGTCGCCAAAGTCGTTCATCGACAACACCATGCTGACAAGACCACGATTCCAGCTACACATTGTGCGAGGGTCGAGTATTGTCCAAGAGACAGGGCCGGAATACATATTGCATATGAGCTTGGCGAGAACATACTCTAGGGCAAGACGGAGTGTCTCGGCTGGAGATGTCTTTGAGGGAGCTTGCAATATTTCTTTTGACCAGCCGAAGCCGGCCATACTGCCTTGTCTTGTTCCATGGCTCATTCCTTCCGTCTTCATAGCCGCGCGAGGCTGTGACTGATTCGGGTGTTGCAGATCCATAAAAAGTTATCATTAAGAAAGAAGAGGAAAGAACATATCCAGGGTCATCCATACTTTCGTCATCAATTTTTTAGGAATTCAAGGTCCACTTAGGTCTCGGAAGTTTTCCTGCGGCGTGGAGGCTCTCGTCCCAATTCTGGGTGATGCTTGCGCTCATGCTTCAGTCTTGCATCTCCTCTTTTGAATTTTCTGGGACAATTCGGACCCCTGCAAGGCGATTCACGATCGTGGTTCTTCATATGCCTGACCATGTTTCCTCTGGCATATTCTCCAGTAAATTTTTTACCGCATACTTCACAAAATGGATCGAGACGGTTATCTGCTGTCGGCGAGGGTGAATGTGTCGTGCTTTCTGTCTTTGACATCAACCGGCTGCTCGCTTGCTCAATTGGGACAGTAAGATGTGGGCTGCTAGAATTTCGCCTGAAAGGAGTTTAGCATACGCTCTCGAAACCTCGGGTAGTAACTTACCACTGCACATAAGAACCTGGATTGCTTTGATCGGCGTTGGCATAACCGGGTGAGTTGGAGCGAATTGTATTCACTGGGTTGACCGGACTGGAGAGGCTTTCTTCGACAGCCGTGCCCCCAGGAGTCTGGGGTTGGTCTACACCTGCTAGCTTATCATAGGGAGACCAGGAGGCTTTAGATGAAGACTCTTGTCCAAGGTCATACATCGAGGCTGCATTTTGGTCACCCTTACCTTCAGAGTACGATTGAACCATTCGTGGATCTGGAAAGGCCACTTGATCGAAAGATGCAAACTGACTGGATCCAGACGAGTTGTACGACGAGTGCTGCCGCACGTTAGGACTGTACCATGTGCCTTCGTTCCCCCACGCGTTCCCTTGCCATCCCAACTCGAGCAGCGGAGCCTGCAAAGAGTGTTGAAGGGCCCTTGGGTTGTACTGGGACCATGGTTGTTGATGATCGATTGGATACCCCTGCCCAACAGTCGACATAGAATGCTCCGATGCCGCCGATGAGCCTGATAAAAGTTGTGGGTTGCCATCGTACTCGTGCGTACCACTAATTCCTTCTGGCTCTTGACCGCTGGTAATTACTTGCGGTAAGCTTCTGACTGACGAACTTCCAGTGTGCCAGCTATCCATTGTTTGTCGAAAGCTTGTGCATAAATCCTTATCACGCCGGCTATTCATGTCTTGTACAGAGTCGTATTGGTGTTGAGCCTGTGGGTCTTGTTGCAAGTCGTTTCGATGCTGCAAGCAAGCTTCAGTTGAGCAGCTTCCTTCTTCTATTGGTGTGCCATCACAGTCTGGTTCGAACATCCTTCTCGAAAAGGGTAAATAGGAACTGTCACCGCAGGCGTTGTATCTGTTCCTGGAGGTGCAGCGATTGGTTGCCTGGGATTCTCTTTCTCGCACCCTTCAGATGGCGTAGTAATGCTCAGATGTGTGTGGCCGTCGATAAGCCTCCTGAAGAAGTACCTGCAGTCACTGTAGCTCGAATCTACATCGGAATCAAGTTCCAGCCACGATACGGTCCGACTTCAGCGCAAACGGGGGATAGAAATACTGGTGGTGACGTGGAACCAAGCAGGCGAGGCTGATTGAAGGGCAGGCGGTGCGGTCTAAAACCCGGTAGTATGCCAGTGAGTGTCTCCAGATTCCTGCCTCGTGTCCGATGTATTCTACCTACTCGGACGCCGGGCGTGCGTTAGGAAGATGGTACACAAAGACAGCGGTTAGTGGCTATGCAGCACCTGACGGAGAGGCTCCTGGGTTCGTCTGGACGTTGTTGAGCACGGTAGATGGCGCCTCACTTTTCCAAAAGAGACTCGCGGGACGATGTTGGAATCAACTCAATGACCTTAGATGTACAGGCGGCGGATGCACAGAATTATCCGGATTGGTTGACTCGCCGAGTAAACGCTGTGTCGAAGGGTTTATTCTGCTATCCTAACACGGTGAAGCCGTTGGTTGTTGCAAAATGCACCAATGGTTACTGGAGTTATCGGGTATGACCGACTCTTAGCACGTACCCTGCACACTCTTCCCTGGTCGAATCCCGCCTAAACTTTGCCTGACAAGATATCAATATTCTGAGAACCTTCCAGATGAACGCACTGCGCAGTATAGCATGTCGTCAGGACAAGGGACATCCAGATCAGGAGTCCTACGGGGACTTTTGCTGCCGTCAATAGTCCAAGCCGCCGGTGGATCTATTTTGTGCGGAGCCCTCGACTACGCTTGCGAGCAATAGCTCCATCGCAGGCTCGCCCTTTCAGACGACAACAAGTCATTGGTATGTTGTATACGGTTCCAACAACTTCTGGAAACATTTATGATAGGTTGTGTCTTGACTGTTTTGATAAGCGTTGGTGGTAGTAAGGCTGTCAGGAGAAATGATGGGAATTCGCTGGCCCGGAGGCTGTGCTTTATACAAGCTACATAGTCTCAATGACCCATCCAACGATCATCAACTGCACATGTCTCTAGTCGTTTCCCATCGCCCAGTAAGCCTGACGAGGCATCTGGTACGCGTGCGAGTCGCATGGGGCGAAATAAGGGCTCCAGTAAGGTAAAGAGCGCGTAAAGAAGAAAATGTGAGAATGGGCCGAGCGGGTACGCTTTGCGAATACATATGATGACTGCATTCATTCATAATCCGGAGTACGGAAGAGTAAGCATCGGAATTCTAGGACATCTAGGAGAATAGCAGAGGCAGAACCTATATTATCATACACAGCACAGCCCTTGGCGTAAGAGGCTATGGATTGTCCTATCAAACCTCCACAAGACCCCTCTGCATCCTACCGAAAAGCACACATGGTAGCGTTTACATCTCACGCGGTTCTGGCGTTTACACAAGAAGTCGATACGTAACCTTGGAGAAGCCACACACCTGGCATATGCTCTTGTTGTGGAACGAATCCTAAGGCTTTAGCGATGGTGGGTACCCAACATGGAAAGATTTAGAGCTGCTCTCCTGGAAGGGTACAAGCCACGGCAGGATAGTCGGGTTCTATGAGGCTCCGTCAACGATCACTTCCAAGTCTGCTCAGCTGTACTAAGAACCCCCTCCGTTCACATTACAGCAATACACTAAATTTTTGGCGACGGTGCAGGGTCAAAAACAGGATTAGGCGCTCCTTGCTGAACGACAATGGAATGAACAGAGAGCAAGAGCGTCGATGTCCCGCTGCCCCAGGTTGGGAAATGAATCTTCACTGCCTCCTATCAGCTAGACAGTCGCAGGCCGTCCTTCATTAGGCGCAGCAGATCCTAGAAACGAGCTCGTTTCCAATCGGGCAAAGTCACTAAAAGCTGAGAACACAAACAAGATGCCGTGCCGATGGCGTCAACCTATGATGAGAGAACCGAGCTGTCACGAGGTTTCAGAGCCTCAAGCAGAGGGCATATAGTATTCAATTAGTGCACGAAAATGTCATACGTGGGGTGTCCGTCTCAAAGTGCGATCAGCATGCAGCAACGGCATGCTTTACCTCAATCTACTCAGCGATAATGGTTGCCAAAAGCTCCGCGGATTCGTCAGCCTTTCAGCCCGCGTTAAAATGGTTTAAACTGATGCAGGCCCATACCAAAGCAGTGGGTTCTGCGCATCAGCTTGGTCCACATTCGTATCGATGAATGACGGGCATATCAAGGGCCAAAGATCTGCGCAGCGGCAGGGAACCAGTTCGTCGCTAGCTAACCACGGAGTAGATTGACCCTTTCGGCACGCGCTTGGTTGAAGAACTCCGGTCCTTAATTCTTCGAACCGGTTGCAGGAATGTCTCCTCTCCATCAACTGATTTGCAGAAGGATCTGCTTGCGCCATGCTGTAAGACGCATTGTCCGCTGTACCTAACAGGAGTTCGCCGAGCTGCAAGCCACGCAAGCATCCAATAAAGTCTTTGGGTCGGGCGCCAATCTGTGCGGTTTACCCCACACCACCTGCATTACAGAACGGGACAACCAAAGGCATTCAGATGCCCGTCAGTGCTGTGCCGCTTTCCAATCCAGGTCTAAGGTTCGCTTCCCGACTGCTTATCCTGAGCCCTGAGCGGTGCGTTGACATCCGCCGGTACTGCGAAAATCACCGGTCTCGAACTCGATGACCTCTGGCAACGACATTGCTCGCTTGGCAACAGCTTGAAAGCAGTTGATCAGGCTTGCTTGCGCAATATTGCAGTGGCACTTGGAGGGACGCACGCACAGAAGGGCCGAGCCGTGCACCGGATCCATGAGTGCGCGAAGTGGCTGCGATTCGTCACATCCCGTTCCGTCGTCATCCATCAGACTAATGCGCGGGGCCTGGATGTGAAATGCACCGCTCTTTCAGAAGTGTAAGACTGGAGCCACGACATTGGTCGATCCTAAAGAAAGCAATGTCACATTGGGCCTGAAGCAACTTCCGAGAGAGAACATGCATGCATGCTAACTTGCATATTTCGCCCCAGGGGTATGAGCGGGATGTCTTCCAAGAGGCCCAAAACGGAGTGAAGAGCATGCTCTTATCGAAAAGCAGTTGAGGAGAAGGATATGAGGTCATGGAACATTGACAGAAGAAAAGACAAGCGGTGGTTCAAGCATGAAGAGATGAGAAATCATTTACCTACCAGCCCATGTGGGTATAGCGTGGGTACGGTACCTGTCAAACAGCATCGTCATGCGGCTCGGCTCTGTAAACGACGTCAATCCTGCTTCACGGCATTCTTCTGTGTTAACCTTATTTTGACGTGAGCATGGATGAAGGCACAACCACCATCGGCTAATCTCACAATTGCAGTTGATCAGATTGCGACTCATCTTTCATCTTTCAAGTGCGCACAGGTTTGTGACGAATACGTCAACAGCGCTTAAGAGCCGCATGATCAACATCCAAATTGTCACGGTCAAATTGTCACCGAAGAAGACAAAGAATTCCCTGGCAATGGATTTTCGTTCGTACCAATTATGAGTCCACATCGAAATGAGCGCCGGGTAGGCATTGAGTGGTCCGATTAACTGTCCAATCGACTCCGATGAGTATCCAATATACAGTAAAGGAGCGCTTTCAGTTCAATGTCCAGCAAGAATATTCCAACGTTGGATGATCCAAATACAGAGGCTGTGTTGACCAGCAATCGTCTAAAAACCCGTGCCCATCTGCCGTAGCATGCATACATACCTCGAGATTAGTCATTATCCTTGTCGAGCGTTCCGGCTCGAGTACTGCCCTCAGTTTGCTTTTTTACGAAACTGATATTCCGGTTCAACTGATTCCACCTTTTGATCGGCTTGGAGCCAATGCGGTGCTTCTTCCACTCGTGCTTTTTACGCGCGTCCTGTCTTCGAAACGTCGTCCCGCATTTCCTGCATGCGAGATCCTGAATGGTACCTTCGCGAGCGGCATGTTTCAGCCGTTTGTGTCGTGAAAGGTTTCCCTTCCTGTACAGACCAGTGAAGGTCTGGTCGCATTCATCGCAACCTAGTTGGGTCGGGGAGGGCAAGGTTGAGTGGGAGGGGATCCGACTGCGTGGCGAACGCGGTACTTCCGCGAGTTTCCATTTCGGTGGGCTGTCCAGTTCCTGCTTTCTGCTCAGTTTGGTGGCCATGTCATCAGGCCCTGCGCATTCTGGTTGTCTTCCTCCGTTCGAAAAATGTGGAAGATGCATGAATTTCTCATCGTCAACATCTAGTGGGCCTGCCTCGGCTGTATGATAAGAGACCGCCTCCGAGACCTCGGTGAGCGCGCCAACCTTCATAGTAATATCACCTCTGTGGCCACGACTATAGACAGGTTCGAAGTGCTGTCCTCCGACTTGGAACATGCCATCGTCACCTGTCAATTCAAGGACATCAGATAACGCCGAAGTTTGACGCTCCCCCATCTGTGGGTTTTGGAACATGATCTGAGTCCACAACTCCTCGTTCGAGGAGGAAGGTGTGGCCAACATGCCAAATCCATTTCCGGTCGTATCGCCATATGCAGACAAACATCGCCTATGAAAGCTGCTACTTGAAGCTGTCTGAGGAGTCGACGAGTTCCATGATGGTAGGCTGGATAAGGGAGACCAATTTGAAGCACATCCTGATGGTTCACGATCAGATGGAGAAGATTTACATGAAGATTCTCTTGACTGGGCATGGAGCCCGGACAATATTTCACTTCCGACCGCTGCGTGAGATCCACGACGTGTGGAAAAGGATGAACCCCCGGCGCTAGATGTTGGATTACTTTCTTCCATTGGAGAAATGCTCATGTTCGATGGTGGAAAAGGACGTGGCCATGGTTGCTCACTTGTTTGACCTAGCTGTTGAGCATGATACGCGTCGTGGCTGGGTCCACAGTAACTGTTCCCGGTCGGTGACACAGAGTTAGATGTTGGTGCAAGGGTCTGATGATCTTCAGTTGAGGCGGCCATGCTGATTCCTTTAGTCTGCACCAGTGACGGCTGTCGTATCGATGGATTAGATGCCTCCATTCTGGAGTCGGTTTGAGAATATAGCAACACGTTGCCTTGCATGAAATTTGGTGTTACAGGAGGCTGGTTAAAGACTGATTCGTGGTCCATCACTTCTTCATTGCCATGCGGAGCAGGGTTGTTCGCTACGTGTCCTTCTCCTTGTAGCTCTGGAAACTCTAGTGGGGATTCAAGCTCGAGCGGGCCAACAGCTTCCACTGTCTTCGCAAGATCGAATGTGGCGATATACTCAGGCTGGAATTCATGATCACCGTCGAGCTCGGACACTTGACTTCGGATTGATCCCCAAGATATTGGGGCCGGTGTCCTAGTTTGCAGGCTTCGAACGTTACTGTGTGGATTACGAATATTCTCGTGGTGCAGGTAGCAGTTCATGTTCAACATCTTTTTGAAACTACTTCGCCAACTACCGGATTGTCTATTCCGTGGGGTCGTTGGCACGGTGTCATGCGACTCCAATACAGGAAATGAAGTGCACTTTTCGAGAAATACAGTGGGTGGTGCCAATGGATTATGATTAATCGTTTGGTCGGTCCTGCCGGTTGATGTTGATGTTATGGCTGATCGAAGAGCAGGGCGTCCCCCTATTCGACCGCCGGTCACAAGATTGCTTCTGTCGTCGAAGCCACTGATCTATGTAAGGTCAGTACATATATCCTACGGAAAGGTATGCATGGGAGGGAAAGTACAAACTCAAGAGTCCAGCGGTGCCGTGCCGTTTCAATGAGCACTTTCATTTTTGACAGTACGAGGTGCTGCACGCCAGATATTTGCACGCGAATTCATCGCAGGCCCGGAGGACTTTTATCAACCAGAATACCCACGGAAGCAATCGGGACCCATTCTCCAGTTGGGCTGCAATAATCTTGGGAGGAATCAATCTTCCATGCGTAGATAAGGTTCCTGGAGGAATGAACGACCACTCCGTACGCGAAATCATGTGCGCTGAACTGGATAAGTCAGTTGGCAAGGAGCTGCCAGAGAAGAACAACAGCAGAACAGCCGGTCCTGCATTCGAGCCGTCTATCTAAAAGGCACCGTTTGCCTTGTAAAGGGCGAAGGGCAAATGTCACTATCAAATCTTGACATGGCGCGGAGTCTTTATTGGAGGACGTATGTCGAACGGTTGATTATCGTCTTGATCCGTTTGGCTGCCTTGGTTTTATGGCCGATGCCAAGTTGTTTTGACGGCTGTGGTGACGTTTGGTACGGGTTGGGAGGACGAGTAGAGTGGGGTTTTAGTTTCGTTGCCTTAGGACAAGAGGTGAGTTATGCGAAGATTGTGAGGCGGTCAACAGATGCTACACTTACGTGTTCAGATGCCTTCTTCCAAAATAACTCCGATATGCCTCCGGCTACCGCTTCTGGAAACCATTCCGCCATCGGAAGTGACCGGATGAATTTCGCGAAGATGTTTCATGTTCCGAGAGGTCTGGTCCATTCGTATGCTCGCGATGGGACTGCAGATAAGTCCTCCTCCCTAAAGGAATTCTAAAGTCGTGAGCATGGTGGACCCGGCATCCCCGACGACGCCGCGCCGTACAACGAGTCTCTGAGAAAGCGATTTTTCTAGGTTTGCACCTGCTAACGATGGCCTTTGCTCTAGGACACTCCAGAAGGCCCGGAGGACTTAGATGTATGATATCTAATCCTTGGTGTGTCAGGGGCGACCCAATTGGGTTCACCGGTCGCCGATCTATCACGAGATGACGATAGCGAAAAATTGGATATGGCAGATGGTGAAATTCACACAGAAAGCAGAACTTCTCATGCAAGAATGAATTGAGGAGTTGAAGTGGATTAATATGAAGAATCTTGAGGCTATGCTATGTAGGTTTCTTAGCCCCATAATTCTTCAACCGCACAGCCTACGTCTACTAATCCAATCGCATCGTCTTAGGGTCGGGCTGTCACCAAGGCGCACTCCAACGTCGAGTTGAGAGGCGGTTATTCGAAAGGATCTTCTCTTCACTACGTTGCGAAAGCGCCGATCGGGCACCAACACGCAGGCACATCATCTAAACTGTTTCCAACCTCCGAATTCAAGATTGATCGGCTTGGAGGATATCGCGACAGCAACAGGTGACCGGTCTATCAAAGCACCGTAATACTTGGTCTTCCTTAACTCTGAGCAGTTCCGTTTTTCGCTTACCCTGGATATTTGCCTTCTTTCAGATGTTTGATGGCGTTCACTGCACCTGACCTCCTCGCCGCGCCCGCGATAAGCAATTAAGGAAAAAGAAAACTCGACCGGACTGACAACCGAAGGACTTCGATAACATTTTCGAGTCCTCCAATATAGTACTAAATTTAGGATTTAGGATCTGCGCTCCACGGCACGAAATCCGTCTAGCGCGTAGAGAAGGTGAAGCAGGACTCTTCTCCTCCCAACCGCCTGGGGCCTTGCCGCTGACATTGGATTGCTGGTGTTTACCTCTTTTACTCGATTAAATACCTCCACGGAAAGGACGCACCTCAAAAATGGCAAATGCAAATGTAGTCGCCAAGCGCCTGTCGTCCTAACAAGCTACGGTAGGGCAATGCCCCGGCCCGGATGCCCCGCTTCCCCCGTGGCTTCACGGGCCTCGAAGCGCCCATGCGCCCGCTCTCCGCTTCTCGCTTGTTGCCCTTCCCCAGCTGGTACTATCAGCCTTCACCTCACCCATTGCCGTGCACAGGAGAGTGTCCCGGTGGTGTCTTATTGGATGAACACTAGATAATGAGTATGCATGTTAAGCACCCCACACACCGCAGTACGACATGCGCCTTGAAAATCGTACGCCGCTGGCACTTGGCGATTGGAAAATCCTTGAGGATAATTGCTTATATCTGACTCCAGGTATGCTTACCTTTCCTAGCCTTTCCTAGAGCTCGATTTCTACACATTGAGTGCACTTAAGATGTAGAAATAAATCTAAGCATTTGAAATTCAAGCTCGGTGGAGGGAAGAACATAGCACCAGTAAAAAAGGGAAACAACAGCGTTCTTCCCCTTCGGATACAAAGACTGGTTTGATCTGAGCTTTAAACCGACCTCATCTTTTCACAACATGCTTCATCCATAACCGGTCACTCGTGTAACACGGTCCCTGCACACATGAAAGATCCCTGGTCCCGCCAGCCAAGAGCCGCAAACGTACTTCTCGCCCTGCTTACCCAGCTTGCCCTATTCGCCCTTTCACGTGTCCCGCCCTCCGAACCTCGTTCCGCGGCTTCGCCATCGTCCTTCGTGGGACCATGCCCTCACTTTAAGCGTGCCAAGTATCGGAGGATTCTAGTACTACGATCGCTCGCCTTGATCCTCAAAACGAGCCGGCCAATCAACTCAAGAGATTTCAAGTCCTTCCGGGAGTCCCGCAGTCCGGAAAGATATATTGGGGTTCATTCCATACGCGTCCTACCAATCAGTCCTGTTAACCCACATAACCTAAAATAACATTTCCCAATCAATAAGTCCTTGCCCTTCCTTGCGCCAAACCTAGTCCGTATCCAAAGCCTTAACTCCAGATCCCATACGCCATGAATCTGAAAGGGAAAAACGCCATACCCAAGCTTCTCGGCCTCAAAGAATCCTGGGTCTGGTTCCCCCGTCTAAAAATTATCGTCCTGCACTATGGGACAGTGGGGCCCTCAATCATTTCGTCTCTCCGTACCAACCATCCCTTCCTCTTTGTTTCTTCAAGGCTTCCAATTTTCGCGTTCCGAACTATCCCTGCCGCTGGCCCCTTCCTGAAAGAACCCATCCGACGCCATTCCATGCCATCTCTCGCTGTCCCTCGCTCATCCATCTATCCATTGCATTATCGCGACCCCTTGGCTCGCCCTGAGTGTTTGAGGACTGAGACATGTTGGCTTGAGAAAGGGCGAAAGCGGTAGTGGTGATTGTGGGATCGGCGGAGGACCTCGATGAGCTCGGGTTTGAGGCCGTATGCCATGGTTCTCTGTTCCCTGGTGTCCAGGTTCGGGAGACGGGTTGCCATTGTTGGTGTTGGTTCTGGCGAGCGGGTGGTTGTGGGCGTAGGTGTTGGGTTTGGGGTTGTTGTTGAGAGGTCTGTGGTTTGTAAGTAATGGATCGGGTAGGGAATGAGGAGGTAAGTATCTTACATTCCTAGCATTTTGACGGTTTGATGTTTGGCCTTCGCCCTGGTCGCGGTTTGACATTGCTGCTATGAGGTAGATTCAAGGCTGAGCTGACACGGGTTCGGTTGGAAGATCTAGGGAAAGCGGATTATGAAGTTCGAAGATTGAGGTTAGCAAGAGAGAGAGATTGATACCTAAGAAAGGAGTCACCAAAGAAGAAACACAAAATATATAGGGGCTTTCAAGCAACTACAGAAAGGGCGAAAAGCCCTCGCCTTACATTAGCAACACGAATAGCAGGCTCGTAAACAAATCCATCCTTTGTAATTCATCATTCCTTCAAGGACATATGTATGCACGCAATGATCAGGATGACTCGGGAATAGACAGTGCGTCCGAAGGATCGATTCCTGGAATAAATTTTGTCCCTTTGAGGACGAGGAGAGGGACATTCATGGCGAGGTTTTGGTTCCACCTGAGTCATTCTCATCGCTGTTTCTATATTTTTCTTGGAGGACATAGTGGCTGTCATGTTTCCTGCATGACTCGAGTAAGTCTTCGATAAGATGATGATGATGAGGATGATGTGCAGATATCGAAAGGGTATGCTATGCGTTGGGGGATTACAAAGGGCCAGGTGGTTGAAAGCGTGGGCGGAAAGCCGATACGGCGAGGGCGATTGAAGAGCCGCAAAGCTTGTGTGACGCGGCGTAGCCGTTGAATGCAGTTGTTTGCGGAGAGGAGAACCAGGGAATGGTTCATAAGCGCTAGAGTCTATAGCCGGTCCTGGAAGTGCGCATATATTAAAGCTGACACTGTTACGTTGGCTCAGTAATAGCTAATAATGATAGGTAGCTTAAATTCCGGTTCCCCATCGTTAGACCCGATTTAAGGAGGTGCCTAACGTTTGTGTCACGGCCGGTCAGCTGGGATCAGGTCTTTGCTTAACCTTGCACGTGGTATTCTGTGGCTAATTATAACTGTCTCCGAAGAATCCCATTGACCACTGCGTGGGGATTTGAGATCTGCATCTGGAAAGCGCAGCATTGGCGGGAGGCTTCGTGGACTGGGATGATGTACATGCTTGTCCATATCACATTCGTCACCATAAACCGAGCCGTTTACGCCTTGCGACAGGATTAGCAAGGAACTCGCCACTGCGAGAGCTCCCACTTTGACTGCACTTCATCAAGACCGAAGCCACTATTTAGGATGGGAAGCAATGTCCAGATGGAAGGCCACGTGGTATTTCACGTCGCGGATCTAGATCTAGGAACTTACTACAATCAGCCTTTTGGAATAATCTATACGTGTCAGGAACCTGTTGGAAGCATGCTTACATGGTCTGATTGCCTTGTTGCCTTCCACGCGCAAAACGAATAGGAAGAGCAGGGATACAGTGATGAGCAGCAAGAGAATACAGTGAAGTTTCCAGTCTGTGACACCGAAGAAAACAAGGAATACGTCGTATTGACTGAGTTGAATATACTGAAAGCTTTATTTAGTGGTAAAACAGTTTGTCGTGTGGTAGTACATGCTAAGTTTCTCAATGAGCTGAAGTGGGTTTTGCCAAAATAGCTCATAAACTTGACGCTGAAAGATACATGATGAGTCAATACTTGTCATTCAAGTCAATTCCCATAAACTTCAACTCAATAAAGCACTGAATAAGCTTGTCAAAGCTTGGGTGTAAGACTGTACGCGGTGCCACTCGGTGCCACTCGATGCCGCTCAATGCTGCTCGATGCCGCTCGATGTAGGGTAATGTAGGCCTAGGCGGCAGTTTAGGATTCATTTCTGCTCGCATAAACTGATTGAGATTGACTAGTTGGTATCTACGATAAAGTTAGTATAGTGTGCGAAAATGAGCGACCACGTCGGTGGTATATCTCATGACCCTTTCAAGACCATGTTCGCCCTCCAATACCAGTCTACATGAATTCGAAAATCTAATCTTGTAGCCAGTGTAAAATCATGTCTTTTCTTGAAACGTCGAGAAAGGATTTGGTTTGAAAGACCATGATTTATAATTCACGCAGGCAATGACTTACGAATGATCTGTATCCTATTGAATCAATGACCATCTTGCCTTCGTATTTCCATGATCTCTGCTCCTCGAAAGACATGTGTGCGAAAGGTCCTCCCTTCACAATCGCCTCGTTGATATTCTGAACCTGGAATGATCCGATGTTCGTATCTTTCAACACTTCGTCTACCACATTCGCCCACAGTCCAGCCTCGAGACAAGAGTTTGCGAAAAGTACTTCCTCAAGTGATCCTCGGTGCCGATTGATAAGACGTCTGAGGTCGACTTCTCTCACATGAAACCCACGAAGGTTAATCAAGCGCAACTTTGGCCAAGTCAGATCCAAGCCAATATGAGAGGATATCGAATGACCAGCGGAAAGCAGATCCGAGTACATCTCGTTTATATTCAAGCGCCAGTCCGGAATCTCAAGAGATAGATCTTGCAAATCCTTGGCTTCTTCGAGCAGAGCGCGAAGGTTATGGAAGTGATTCAGCACTTGCCGAGAAACTCGATCGGCACCACCAGGAGCCTTGTGAGACAAACACAGTTTGAGTGTATGTAGCTTGCGGAATACGTGCTTGCCAGCGCTGATCTGCTCAGCGAGAGGGAGGTCAAACATATACGTCGTCAACTCAGTACCTCGAGGGCGGGAGCCTTCACGAGATTGCTCGACGCGAAACTCTCGGATCCCAGTGTATCCGTTTTCGCCGAGCGCTGCAATCAGCCAATGGAAACCATGTTGGTTGCTGTTGATGAATGAGTCGTAATCGACGCTCTCCTCGTAGTACGCATTAGCAGCATATGGGTACCCTCGAGGAAGAACATCTTTCATCTCTTTGCATTCCGCGGGAATGGTTCGTGGTCCGGATGAATACGTGATAGAATGGACATTTGGCATCGATGCCAAAGCCCGTACTAAAGTATGAAAAAGTATTCCTGTTATGCGGATATCTTCTTGGTCTTGGTACAGTTGCTGGTACTTCTTGAATCGAGTATGGTCTTGCCAACTGAAGCCCTCTCGGGCGAGGCTAGCAAAGCGACGAGGCCCGTACTTGAGTTGATGGCGATATTCAGTCTCGTCGGTAGCAAGTCCTTTGTCATAGACTGAGCCATCGTAAATAATTTCCTTCACGTATTTCTGGTAGACGGTGTGTTGTGAGATTTTCTGGAAGGTACCAAGAGCTAGATACCTCGGAGCACAAAGCACTGTTTCGAACAAACTTGGAGAAGAATTCTTGCAGAAGACCGTACAAACACGCCTGATGGCTTTGAGGTCCTGAGTATCCAGATAGCCAAAGATCTGGATTTGAAGCTCGGCAGGAAGGCTTTGAAACGTTGCCATGGCGAATGTGAAGCGTAATGGAAGCTCCTAGAGAGCTGAAAAGAGAAACGTTGTAGTGTAGGCAGCCGGAGGGCCAGGTCGAGAAAAGACCGTGATGACTGAGACGTCGATTCGTTATTGATCTTTAGATTAATAGGCAGCAGGCTGAGATGCTGAAGAAAGTATGGTTGGTGTTGAGGGGGTTTAGGTCATCCCCACCGTTTATTGGGCAGCTTTAAGCGATGCGCATGAAATAATGCGTGCGCAAGCCATGGTAACGAACATTGATTCACCGTCTTATATCAAGTGAAAAGTCTACTTAGGGCACACGGTCTACGCCTACTACCTTCTTTACTACCAGCCTACAAAGCCGCTTTAGACTCTGCACAAGGCTTAGGCAAGTTGCCATCCTCGAGGCGATCTAGAAAGCATCATATGGAATAGGTACTTTCAAGACTGGTATAGCCAAGAGGGTTCGTAGAAAAACGAATAATAACACCCGCCGGAGGGTATCGCGCAAACAAACGCCAGTGTCAGCTTTGCTGCCGTAGCTTGGTCAATGCTGCCATTATTCCCTCACTCAGCCCATCATCTGCAGCTTTGCGCTTCCCAGGTTTCTCTGTAGATTCCGAAGATTTACTCAAAGGCCGTGCGTGTGTTTCATTCTCCCTCATTGCCTCTTCCTCATCCTCTCCAGGTCTCCATGCAGGTACTTCTTCCGTAAGTCGATGTGGTGGTCTGCAGTCCGCATCTGGTATTTGCGCAGGTCCTGGCAGTGGTCTGGGTAAGTCGACCTCTGCTACGACGGGTTCTCCGATGCCCAACCGAGCTGCTACGCGGGGATCAGGTTGGATATCTGCCTTACTTCCACCTTCCGGCCTAGATGGTTCCCTGGATACGGTTGCCCGACTGTCCTCCCGATCAGCACCTCTCTTCGCAGCTTTCTTAACCCTAAAAGGCTCTCTCACGGTATTGCACCAACGCTGCACTTTCTTCTCCCCCCATCCTGCTATCAGTGCAACTTCCTCTGGTCCTGCATTGATTGCTGTACGAATACTCCCGAAATTAGATACTAATCCTACAGCATCCGTTTTGTTTATGCTTCGCGGGACAGTGATGAACTCGACGAGTTTATCAGGGTAGCTGGAGGATTGTTGAGCTCGGATGCCCGTTGGCGCGGCGTGTTCAAAGGTTTTGTACAACTCGAGGTAACGACCGGCTTCCTGTGCAGACCAGCAGAGTATGACGGTCACATTGTTGATTACGGAGGTCTTGGACAGTTCCCTAAGAGACTCTTCATGATTGTCAATGTCAACCATGGTAAGCAGAATGCGCAAATTGTATTGACCCTTCAAATCTCGAATGCGATTGTAGATGTATTCTGGGTGGAGACGGTGATACTTGAGCGATAGGAACAAGGCACAGGTCGTTGCACCAAGCACATAGTCAGCAGCAATGTCAGAGTATTCCCACGCGACAATCTTGACACCGTTCAGGATGGGGTTGCCTTTCTGGCGTGGAGAAACGAGAATGGAGCTTGGCCCTGATCTCGACGGCAGAGCTTGTGGCTTTGGTTGTTGCACTTTTGGGGCATTCGATGGCGTGCTCCCTGATGTTTGAGCATTTGGACGGGAAGTTTGCGCTGGCGATGTGCTGTTGGCTGTGCTGGCGGTGATGTCTTGTTGCCCGATGACTTCAGGGTGGCGGCCAAGTTCATCCATATTGGCCATAATATGGCTTGGTAGGCATTGGGCAGCCTTGTTCAATATCGTTCCGGGAAAGACAGCAGAGTTGACGGAGTTGATATTGTCTGCGCCGGCTGACCCTGGTGAATCGGTTCAGGTGCAGTGAAAGCCGGGTGAGTCAGCAAACCGCTATTCAGCCTCAAAGGTGCCAGGCTGCTCGCTCAATCCTGCCTGCCCTTATTCTCACCACAATCCACGCTCCACCCCTCCCGCCACACTGCGAAAGCACCACACGGCCACCTGAATTCCACGGAGATATCGATATATCACCTCTCGCTGCCGAATGCATATTGTCTAGGTCGCTGAAACCTCAAGCTGCCGCGGTCGAGCCGCCAGCGACGCCAGGTTCCGTCAGCCAGCGACATCGCGCCCACTTCACCGGCGGTCACTCTCGCACTCTCGCACTCTCCCCCGTCGTCGAAAACATCTCTATTCGCACAGGAATCTGTTGCCCTTATGTCGGAGACTCCGAATAAACGACAGCGCTTGACGGGATCTTTCTCTCCAGCTTCTCCGCCCTATCACCTTGCCAAGACTTCCGAACAGACAAAGCCTCCCATTGTCCACCCTAACACGCCCACCTCACCCCCGTATATGTCTTCAATATCTCAATCCAATGGAGCTCAGTCATCTACTGCGACTGCTCCGCCTTCCGAGATGACGCCGCCATCGTCAGTCACCACGTCGCAGCATGTCCCTGCACCGGCGGCATCCACCAACAATGCATTCCCAATTCCAACGCCTGCCAATAGCACTGGAGGATCAGTATCGTATGGAAACAAAGATAGTGACGGTGATGCGATTATGACTGATGATTCCAATGAGTTTCTAGCAAGGTCGACCGAGGACTTGGCCTCAGCTGGGATGGACGAGCATACGCGGTCAGATCACGATCGGCAAGAAAAAGGGTTGCAAGCTGGTTTGGGGCTGCAGAGTGCCAATGGTGCCTCTTTGTACAAGCTTTGCGAAACCCGTATGTTCCCTTCTAATGCTGTGTTATCTAGGTTCAAAGCGTTGTTAACACAAAGTGCTTATTAGCTCATCCGCTGTCACGACCGCACGCTTCCCAGAATCTCATTGAGTTGTACGGGTTGAATAGCATTGCGGCGAGTGTAGCTAGGAAGGACCCTTTAACTGGAGAAAAAGCAGTCAAACTTCGCAAATCCTACGAAAACCAGGTCAAGAACCTTCAGATCGCCGGAAAAACTAAGGCAGCAGTGAAGCCGCCAGGCTATCTTACGGACAAAATTTTCTTGCCAGAGGCAGAGTGGTACAACACCTCCGTGAGTGGAAAAGATATCCAGCATGGATTGAGTCCAGACCTGCTGGGAATACTGGATCAAGCTTTGAGCATGGCTCCCGGACCGTTACCTCACGGCGAGACGGAAAAATGGCGTGCATACATTGCCACGGATGATGTTATCAAAACTAAAAGCGGAGTAGAAGTGCCCGGGAAGAAAGTTCTGCAACCTGCTCCAAGCGCTCGGAATCCAGGCGTGCCTTCACCTGCGCTCAAACCGTCACGACCCGAACGACCAGGAACGAAAAGAAGATATAACGATACAAGTTTCTCGGGGTACGGAGAGGGTTTTGTGGATGATGACGTTGACGGCTCAACGGGGGATGAAGACGGGCGGGGTGGAATGGCGAAGAAGAAGCGCCGAAAGGTATGAGGTTATGGACGGCCTCTCCTCCCATGGACACGAACTAATCACCAACCTCAGGACTTTGCTGCAGGCAGTCCTTTCGGACTTGAAAGAGGTGGCTATCAGATGGGTATGGTCGGTGCGCGCCGATGATCAGCATATCTTTGCTAGTCCTCCACGGCAGCACACACACCGAGTATCACACGATATATGAAAACGCTTACCGGAGCTATCAGGGCGTGTCTTCCAGCACCTCCTCCCCATGCATTGATCATGGATGGATTCTGCACTCCGAAAGCGCCGTTCTCCGGTACCCAAAATTTCCTCAAGAGTACCCTCGACACACCACGTTCAAGGTCACTGTCAGTTTGCTTGTATTCTTTTTCTTATACCCGCCGCTTCTTGGCGCTATTTGCATTAATTCAGCGGTGTACATACAACGGATGGCGGGCGTTCTTGGCGTGTTAGGCAAAGCCTTCAGGATTGCCAATTTTGGGCTTGGACAGGGGATTCTTTGATGGCTGGCGCGCCATGAACTTTGATGGGTTCTCACGTATGATAGTAGCGCTGATGATGAAGCGCGATGACAATTCACTAAAGATTCAAAACACTGATGATGTGCATGCTTAAATCATTTGCATTGTGGATTATGTTTCATCACGTTTACGATCTCTCGACCAATAATCTCCTCTTCCCTGAAAGAATGCTCCTTTTCAAATCCCAACTCTGCTTTCCTCTCTTCAGCGTATCCCTCCATCCCATCCCATCCCATCCCATCCCATC
>AJFK01000339.1:0-20833 GCA_000467715.1 Hysterium pulicare CBS 123377 | reverse complement strand
GAGATCGTTCTGTGCGACACGAAGTGTCTCAGTAGCCGGTGAGCCTCGGTAGGTGGTAAGGAACGTTAGAACTCTAAAGAAATAGATGTGCGATGTTTAGGTGGAGGGTTGGCTGGATAGATCCCCTATCTAGGTACCTAGGTATCGATAAGCTATTCATGGAGCTAGTCCGGAAGTAGAACACAACAGATGCTTCTGGGCCTTGAATTGGACTACTTCCACTTGGTTAGATCTCTTGATCTCGTTCATATATCAATCAACCTCTGTAATTTGTTACTGAATATATAGATGTATGATAGATACATGCACTAGAAAGTGAGCAGCAAATGATCCATATCCTCTAAGAGTACAAATCCGGCGCTCAACGCATCCGCTCAATTGACCTAGACCCTATTATCCAAATTTCCGCCCAACCAAGAGAAGCAGTTCGGAAATGCCAGTATTGAAGACTCTGGCATAGTCGATTTCCAATCGGGAAGTCGATTTGGGTAGATCTTATGTTGACCGAAGATATTCACCGTTCGCGTCTTCATGAAATGATAACGTTCCCAAACTGAGAATACCTTAATGTTCGAGCCATGAAGTGCTAAGTAACGCAAGACTTGCGCTGCGAGTGCTCTGCCTTGATGTTCATTGTGAGAAGTTCCCAATTCAACGAGCATCCTGAGGGTGTGGAGGTTTGGCAGTCGTGCTATTACTTCCTAAGGTCCAGTTAGTATGTTATTTCCGTCTCAACAAACTCGAGCATGATACTTACTAGATTAGCTTCAAACTCAATCCAGACCATAGGCACGTTCGGAGAAATCTGTCGACTCGCCCAGGTTCGTGTCAGGCTTCTCTCTGGAAGAGTGCGGGCCTGATATGCCTCGCCTTTCATCCCTCTTGGGCGAACTGGACAAGGTATGGCAAGTTGCTCGAGCTTTTGGCAAGCAGCGACGATCGCAGTTAAGTCAGTTGCAGAGTAGTACACCAACTTCCCTCTCTCCATTGTGTGCCAAGAGCAGCTATGGGTGCTCAGGGTACGTAAAGTTCTGCCGTGCTGAATGAAGCATTCTGGAGGCAGTAGCTTGTTTTGCTCAAGATTGATGTTAATCGTCTCGAGTCCAGAGAACGCACGCAGGAAACGCTCAAGGGGGCCCAAAAGTGGTTGTGCAGGAGCGTGGCTGTGGAGTTGAAAATTGAACACCTTGAGTGCTGGCGAGCTAGCAGCAAATGTGCTTGCCAACGTGTCCAGAAACCCATGTTCTGACTCGCTGAATGTGGGAAAAGACAATTCCGCAAGCATCGTGAAATTGATCTGTTGGAAGAGCGAGCTCGGCAGACCTAATGGGCTATGAGACAAAAGCAGACGGTGGAGATTGAGCGGCAAGCGGCCAAAACACCGACTCATGACGTCGTCGCTCAATGGTACTTGCCAAAAGACCATCGCCAAGTCTTTAAGTTTGGGACAGCGCCGAACAACAGACTGGACCACCTTGATGAAAGTCTCATCGGTTTCTTGTCCACCTTCTACTCTCAAGCAAGTTAGATCGGGCAAAATAGGTATATTCCAGTCGCACTCGGTGAAGATGTCAAGTGCTAAGCCGAAGAGCGAACAGTCGAGCTCAAGCCTCCTCAGTTTTGTTTGTCTCTGCAGGAGGATCACTAATATATCAATCTCGAGTTCATCCTCACTGCTGAATTGATAGATTCCGTCCCTAGGTATGGCCAAAAGGAGATGCCTAATCTTGCTGATGACAAAAGGCACAGCTACCCCCATGCGGTCTTCTGGGCAGCGGAAATGGAGGTGGCGAACAAGTCCGAGAATCTTTTCTTTCCGACGAATAAGGGTGTCGATTGACTTTGTCTGTGTCTCCGTTTCTGGAATTTCAATGCTCAACGTATGCCAAAGTAAAGGTGCCGCATAGGCCTTGAGAGTCTTGTTTACCAACGAAAGGTTCTTAAGGTCTTCTTTGCGTTGTATCTGTTTCCTAGTTGGTCAAATCTACTAGACTATAATGTAAATGCAGAGTGACTTACGAATTGCAGCACATTAGTAAGCATTTCCGGTGGAAGGTCCAGAAATCGTCGTCCAGTAGTGCCTGACGCCATTCAGAAGGCTTTGGCTGTGTTCTCCAACAGTTGTTCTTGATTTTCGTGTAGTCAAGTAGTAGAGGGTAAAGCAATTGACAAGCCTGGAGTCGTTCCTGATGGCCTTTATCAGGGGCGGGGAGCTGTGTGATTTCCCGAACGGCGTCGAAATGTGTGAATTGACACATCCAAACCTTGAATATGCTTTGCCGCTGATGTGATGCTGGAACTTGATGATTTCGGTCAAAAAACGCTGAGCCATCTTGGCTTGTGAATACGGCAGCTCGCATCCATTGCACAGGAGAGCCCTTGATAATTCACAATGGAAAGAGGCTTAGAACCAAAAAACGAGTCAATTCTGCCAGAAATGCGATTATGCTGCAGCTAACGGCAGCTGGAAAGGTCTGCATGTGCGACCCAACCAGCGATCATATATTGGAAATTATTGCATTAGTATAGCATAGAAAGATTCAATCTGAAATGCAGGACTCGATAATTCGGGGTATATACATAAAAGGGTATGAATAAAAAGTGAGAAAATTGAATAATAGTGGGAAATCGGATGATGTAAAAGATTGAATGGACGAGCTAGCATCATACTTGTAATATATCGTAGTCAAACAAAAAGCGCTAACTTTCAGCAAACGATCAAGCAAAAAGCTGCTCCATAGATGCCTTGCTCCCTAAGCCCTAATTGGGACGATACTTCAAGTAGTTTTATTTATTTGTTTATTATTTCATCGAGCTCGTCCCGATTGCATCAGCGATTATGCAAGCTTTACTACAAATCCTTCTACTACTTCAAATAGTTGAAATATCCGAGAGAAAGCAAGTACTGGACCTTTCTGCTTGCCTGATTGCACGTCCTCAAGTACGGTTAGTATGATTCTCTTTCATGGAATAGAAGGAGGCAGAAATAGCAATGGGTAGATAACGTGAATAGTAAATTTCAAGGAAACAATTTAGAAAGTCAGCTTTAGGTTTAGCTCAGACTTGATATCCACGCGAATCGTGCCTAACTTTTTCACCGTCTCAATCCTAGACTTGGAACAAGCCCAGAAACGGTGGATTGGTTTGGAATGTCTGCACTCCATCAAGTTTTTACCACAGAGCGGGCATTTTCGGAAACCTTTCATCTAGAAAGATAGTCGCATCTGGCAACTTGGCTTTCCAATCAGCGACTGGTCGTGCAAGCACCACCTCTTGCCCATTTGAGGCTTCGACGTTGCCTTGCTTGAAATACCAATGAGCCTTTCGTAATGCAATCGGAGAAATCGCGAGAGCGTTAACGTTGGAGCCGTACTGCAATAAAAATCGCATGATCTCCGTTGCGACTACTAAGATTTGACGATCAAATGTTATATCTCGAAAAAGAGCGCGTGGTCGATCGGACCCACCATCGATGGTAGGAAGCGTCAGTAGCCTTAACGTCAAAAGTTTTAAAGCTCTGGCTATTGCTCCTAACATGGTTTCAACCTCGGTTTGGACAAGAGAGTTTCTTGAGAAAATCTGCGGACGAAACATGTAACCAAATCCCATACTGGTTTCGTACCCGATCGAGAGGACGGGGAAATTGAGAGCAAGTTGCTCTAGATTTGGAGAGCCAGTGACTATTTCACTTATGTCACTAGCTGAATAGTATATGGGTGCCCTGAATTCGTAATTATGGTCCGACCAGCTATTGATAGACAGAACGCGTAAGGTTCCAAAATGCGGAGCTAAGAACTCTTTAGGCACCAGTCTGTTTTTGCCAAAATCGATCTGAATATTAGTTAGACTAGAAACTGTGCGGAGAAAATTTCCGACGGCCGCCATGTCTTCCTCATCATATCCCGCCGGATGGACGCGAGAAATATTGAATTTCTTCAAAGCCGATTGAGGCATGCGAGCGAATGTGTCTGCCAGCCCATTGAGAGTAGCGTCAACACCGACGCAGGCATGAAGAGTGAGTTCTTGGAGTACCGCCAAGTTAACGTGGCGCAGAAAGCCTCGACCAACATCCACTGAGACGCGAAATAAGGCTATGCGACGGAGCTCGAGATGGCGTTGTACCGATAGTGCCGGATTATGCCATTCTATAATGGCTGAATACACGCTCAAATTTTTGAGATTTGGCATAGCTTTGTGAATAAGCTCCATCCTATTGTCGAATTTCAGCTCCCTAGATTCCAAATATACGGAAAGTTTCTAGTTGCAATAAGGTGAGGAATTCCTGGTTGACCTTACTGACCTGCAGGTTACGAGAAGGTTGCAATTTAAGCTGGGATAAGAGGAGGATCTTGAGTTCCTGTTGTGTCTCAAATAAAGTCCGGAGAACACCGACATTAAGCTCAAAGTCGCATCGGAATCTCAGTAATCTGTCTCTTGGAAGAGCGTAGAGAAGGCTTTCAAGCTCACGATGAATAGACTCTTCTTCGCTGCGTGTGAAGTCGAGAGTCCTACGCTTACACCGGCGTGGGCGGGAGATATGAAGGTACCGAACATGTTTCAGAACTCCACCACGAATGAGCGTGCTACGTAACTTTGTCTCCGACTCTTCAACATCGATCGTAATGCTGTGCCATAACTTCTCCACTGCACTATCCTTAAGTTCCTTACTTACCAAGCAAAGGTTCTTCAGGCCAGTCCTGGAAACTACGGCTTCACAGACCGCATCCTTCATCTCAGTGGGTAAATCTTGAAATCGGGCCATTTGGTCGATGAGATCGTTGAAGGGTTGTATCGTAGGGGGAATTTGAAGGGAAGCTGTAATCGTTTTGATCGGAACTATCCTTTGCTATCCACATCGTCCGGTTTATGGTTGGTATGACGAGATGGAAATATATTTTGTGTACGCACAATATCGAGTACCGAGCCAAAAATCTGGGAAGAGCAAGGTGATCACCATCAGGGTTCAAAAGGTTAGGCGTTGTGCACTACCCCAAAAAACTAGAGACGAAACTTCTTGCGCGGGAGATCTCAATGGCCAATAAACAAATGTTTGTATTGTCGTGAGTTAGTTGGAGCACAATCAAACTTCCTCTAATGGCGTCGTCAAGTGGACTCTTTTCGATTCGCTTACGAAGACCAGATCCCACAGATTCGATTTTTCGAATAGGAATACCCGGTCGGCCGGGAGGAACTCCTGCGACATTTCGCATTGTGGATGATACGCAACTCTTTAGTAGAGTATTAACATTGTGTGCCCTTGGCTCATAGCTCTGCACGGAACTTAACTTTCAGCAACGTGAGACCAGTCATTGTGAAATGAACAAAGGGCGATCGAGGGCACAGCTGCGAAGCCATTATTGATTGAAGTGTGGAACAAAAAGCAAATGCCGGGTTCGAAATGGTCGTTATTTGGCAATAGTCAACTGCGACGATGTTGCATTGTGGGTGAAGGAACGTTCAGACGCGTCGTCGGAGTAAAAGTTAGTGACCAAGCCATATCTGGCTTTGCTCCATTCCATTTGAGGTTAGCGCACATCCACCTATGTCAACGAAGTGAACCATGCACAGTTCTGAGTAAGGTTATTTGAGCCAGGGCAGTGACCATAAATCTACCTATATCTACCAACCTCAAGCCTGCGTCATTGAGCTGCATTTACGGAACACGTTCCAATGTGCCATACTCTACTATAGAGAAGGGGAAACGAGAAGGCAATTGTTATCATCCTGTTCCCCCTGCAGCATAAACTACAACTCGCTTTGAACCACTATCCTGCAAATGGACGATCAAATTGTGTAGGCTCTGGCTAGAAATAACAAGTTAATATTATCGACTGATTAGACATACTAGCTCCTCGTCATAGAGCCTTGCCCACCTCGAGGATCATATTAGGGGGTTGTAGTAGTCAAGCAATGCTAATTGAGCGGTCGGTATCGCCACTACAGCCGATCCACGGGGTCCGTAAGTCTCCTTGGTTTGGCCTCTGAAATAGGCGTAATTGGGCCAAATATGGCCATTTGAGTCGGGAGAATAATGTTCAAGGACCCAAGCGGATAAGCTGGCGAACCGGTCTATATTAGAGCCGCGATCTGCAAGGAATCCCAAAATCTGTGTTGCAAACTCTTGCATCAAGAACTGGTAGTGTCTTTGGTATTTATCCATTGCGATTTCTTCGAAAGGGGGTCCTCTAGGGAAAAAAAGTCCAGGGTATGCAGTCAAACGGAGAACCCGAAGCCGTGGAGCGCGAGCGATTTCTTCGAGCATCGTCTCAAACTCCGTCTTGATGTGCATGCCCGGAGGGGTAGGATAGATCTGAACGACGGGCATCAAGTCCCTCGGATCAAGTAGCGTAGAACATAAATCCATCGCCAGTTGCTCCAGCATCGGACACCCACGAAGAATCGCTGCTAATTCTTCGGTCGAGTAGTTGACTTGAGGGATGTCAGTGTGATCGTGAGTGTGAATAAAGATGCCTCGCAATGAGTGACCATGTTTGATGAAACACTCTTTTGCAACCAGCCAAGTGCCAAATAACTTCAACAAGAGAATGGTTAGGCCTGAGAAAGAGCAAAGGAATCGAGTGATGGGATCTTGAATGGTTGAGGCTGAGCCATCACCTTCAAACTCGAAATGTTTCAAGACTGGTTGCCGCCCGTGGAACCTCTCCGCTAGAGCTAATAGAACACCTTCAGCATGTCTACAACGGTAGAAACCAAGGGTTTCAAGGACTGAAAAGTCGATAGCGTTC
Source organism: Hysterium pulicare CBS 123377 (assembly GCA_000467715.1). Classification (NCBI taxonomy): domain Eukaryota; kingdom Fungi; phylum Ascomycota; class Dothideomycetes; order Hysteriales; family Hysteriaceae; genus Hysterium; species Hysterium pulicare. Next base: position 14,087 of record AJFK01000339.1, on the reverse strand, counting down.
AACATGGAGTTTAACGATGAAGGGAACTCAAGGTCCGAGAGGGCCAGTCGGCGCAGCATGAGGCATTGAGAGGGACTCGATTTCTCAACTAGTCGAGGATTGAATAGAACTTGCGAAACACAAATGAAGTTCTGAGTCTGAAGACCAATGCTCAATCCTTTCAAATTTGGCAAATCTTTTGACCCACATTGGAGCTGCCTAAAAAACTCCACATACCCGTTGGGGTCGATGTACAAAGAGAGGTTCTCTAACTCGTGGAAGCTATTTGCCGCTCGGTCATATGGGACCAGAAGGTCAGGAGGTGTTTCTGAATGAATTCGCGCACAGAGATACTTCATCTTCCGATGCATCTGCAACATGACGAGCAGCGTTTCGAGTTCAATGGGACATTCGCTGATAAAGTCTCGCAGGCCGTCCTCGGGAATGGCAAGAAGTACCAGTCTAAGGTTCTTCTCCCAGCCTGGGCTCATAATGGAAGTGCTGATGTGAATACAACGGACGTGTTGCAGTATCCCATTGCCAGGATCGAAAAGGGCCTTCATCGATTTTTGCGGCGTATTTCCGAAGATTCCCGATGTTAGAATACTCCATAGTAAAGGTGCGGCACTCTTCCTGCACGCCTTATTTGTAAGGCAAAGATTCTTCATGTCATCTATCGAATCCAATTGACTGAACACCGTATCTTTCAATTCTGGTGGTAGAGCACCGAATCCTTTGCGAGTATGCGATGCCATTTCAGGTTAATGAGTGAGTGGAGTCGAAGCGCTGTAACTGAGTAAGTCGATGGTTGACTTGTAGAAAGTTTGAAAAGCTGAGAAAATAAGAAGAGAAATTTTAGAGAGCTTAGAGTTATTTAATATGAACGGTGGCATTCACATGTCGGCTGTGTGACGACCATTCGTAGGTGAGGGGTACAGTTTTTATCGAAGTGTGAAGGAATTGCCATCGGGTTCATTCATTGATCGATTGAGCGCAGACTTTACAACACACCGCTGAGATCAAGCGCCCGTGATTCTATATATCTAATTCACTCTCAGCGTCTGCATGGACGTACTATATTTGCTAGGTACCCGAAGTCACGTACTCCATTACGAACTTGAATACTTGACATAAATAAAGCGTTGATACCCCGAAAACCTGGGTGAAGGTGACTCATGATTACTGCTAGTGATATCCTGTGGCTCACTGACTCTTATCATCTGCTCATAACCCTGATTGCCCATATCATGAACGTCGTAATTCCCGAAACACGTTTAAGGTAGGAGACTTCACCTAGTTTGCACAATCGCACATGTTGCGATGCCTTCAGAGCTAATACAAGTGAAAGGAAAAGAAAATACTCCGAACCGGGAGCTGTTGACTATGCGAATGCTGTCGAAGGGTTTAGCTGATCTAGTGCATCTTGGTAGACACAATATTTCCACTTAGTCTGGCTTTCACTAGCTCACCAGAAGGTCTCTCGATTCTTGAACCACAAGATAGTAGCTTCAGGCATATCAATCTTCCAGTCTGCTACCGGAGCTGCGACTATCTCTTCAAGACCTGAGGCACTTAGGGTTCGCCTTCGAATGTAGTAATGATTGGACCAAAGATAGTCAGTCTCGAGGAGAGACACCCAATGAGATAAGTAGAATAGCGGAGAAATACCGAGTAGCTTAATATGAGAACCAAATTGCGAAAAGAGACGCAACACTCTCGTGGCAAGTAATTCTAGTCAAAGAAGCCAAGGGTGTTCAAGCTTTACATGATATCCGAGGCACAGAAAATAGCTCCCGAATGTTTCGATCACTCCCTCAGCTTTGGCGATGTAGAATATTGGACTCCGGCATTTCTGCCTCACAATTGGTAACTGGAACTGCACTAATAGTCACCCGCCCCGTTACATCGACTGATCGTCCTTTGAGATAGGAATATCGAGGCCAACGATGGCCATTGAGGTCCGGTTTCGGTCGAGTAACAGCTGTGGTGGGACGCGGCAATATCGCAAGCACTTTAATGTTGGATCCGCGCTCTACGAGGAATTGTAGAATCTTGGTTGCGAGGTTTTGCATCATGAATTGGAGTAGAATGCTCATGGTATCGGTAATCTCGGACTGGCCTTCATGATTCTCTTTGAAGGAGGGCAACGAGTTTATTCGAAGTGTATGAAGCTTTGGGAGGGTTGCTATGGACTCCTAATCTCGAAGTTAGCATGTATTTAAGCTTCCCTTTTCCTGCACATTCAAGAATAGAAGGCTAGGCGCATGACAGTTCCGACGTCCGCTGAAGGCTAGATACTCCTCAATGATCGCATCACCAAGCTCAAATAGTGCATGCGAAGTATTTAGAAATACCGGGGCCTTGAATGACACTTACCAGCATCGCTTTGAGTTCTGTGTGAGCATACTGACCTGCGGATGTGGAGCAGAGGACCATGGTGACATCCGGGTTTGCAGGACTTCCAAATGAGATTGGACATAGGCTAATGCTGAGCTGCTTCAAGTTCCGACATGCCATGAGTATGGAAGCCGGATCTGCTGCAGGATAGTAAAGCTCCTGCATATCTGCACGCATCCCGGGAGTATCCAAGTGAAGGTAGTTCAGCGTATCTCCATGCTGAATGTGGCAATCTTTGCGAAGCAGTGATGTGTTTGTGGGCTGAAGATCAAGAGATATTTAACAGTCCGGAGAAAGAGCACAGAAAATTTTCCATGGCTTCCAGTTGTGAATTCTTCGGGCTCTGCTCGGATCGCAAAAACTTGGCTTGTGCAAAGTTGAACCCCGTGAGACTGAACTCATTTTTAGTAAAATCATCAGAAAGCGCCCGAAGAAGAGGTTCAATGTTTTTACACTCCACAAGTTGTAAATCCAAAAGCACAGAAGAGTCGATGTGTCTCCAAAGAACGTTCGAATTCAGTGGTAGAATGAGATAGTATAATTGAAGCGCCGTGAGTTGGTACTGAGGAGCATCATCTATTGCATCTTGGGGATGGCCGAAAAGATCACGAGAGATGTCCTTGATGATAGTCCTTTTGAAATTGTAACCAAATACGCTAAGAACGGCTAATTCTGGTGCGTTCTCAAAGAACCACAGAAAGTTCTTGCAGGAAACATCATACAATACTCCTCTATGGATTGCTACGGTAAGAACTTCCAGTTCAGACAAGCTTTCTGCACCCAAAAGGGATACGGTGATCGCACTCAAAGCTCCAGGAGGGCAGGCGGCTATATTTGCTGCGTCTCAAGTAGCAGAAGCAGTTCACCTATTTTGTTCTGAGGGACACACCTAAATTCGAGCAACGAGTTTCTTCGGAAGCAAGTCAGGAGTGCGACTAGATTGTTGCTAAAAGTCTTGGGATCTGTTCCTTCCCTTGGATAGTCAAGATAAATCTCCCGGACATGCGGGAAAATGCCATTGGTGGGTCGAATTAGCGAGTATAGCGATCTGTCGGTGTCGGTTTCCAGATTGGTGTCCAGATCGTGCCATATGATAGGAGCCATCAAAGATTTCGTTCTATGGCTCACCAGGCAGAGACTTCTCAAGTCTTGTTTACTACGAACCTGATTGTGTCAGCTTAGTGCATTGGCGTAGTATTCCACATGCCACACGGGGTGTCATAATTCGTCGTTTTCAGAAGATGGGTCTGCGCCTACCGCCTTCTTAGCCATTACTTAACCTACAAAGTCAATTCAGCCTCTGTACAATGCGTTAAGCAATTTGCCATCCTTGGGATTATTCGAAAAGTAGCTTAAAGATAAATCTACCTAGACTCGTACGGCTTTCAAAGTTCGCAATACGACGAATAATGACACCCACCGTGTCCCTCCCGGACCAGTACTTACGAAGCTGAATATGTTGACCGCTAGCTCTGGCGGTAAATTCTCAATAGTTTTGCAACTAGTTTGCGCCATGTGCAACAGCGGGTCGACCATAATACATTCAATCGACCATGAAATGAGATGGGAAGTCCAGGCGTTACGATGTCCAGGGTAGGTCGGTTTACCTTATGCCGACGAAAGGAATTTCGGTAGCTGAACTTTCCTAAGCTCATATTAATTTAATCAGAAGTGGAAATGCTAGTCAAGTCATACTGATGAACCTCTTTTTCACAGTATCCCGGTCGTGTATCGAGCATTGTACGTGCTGCTTAACAGTCGATGAGGAGTTCGCGTTGGTAGGGCAGGTAGTCATTCTTCCTGGCATTATCGGACCCCTTCAAACTAAGTCATATTTCTTATGCTACTTTCCAGACCGTTTTATGGAGGGCAACTCACTTGCATACCCTCCCAGAGCTGGCAGTAAAGGAGTTGATAGTCGCAGACACGCCTTCCGAATTAATGACACTGGTACATGACATGACAATAGCGAGACCAGCAAGCCATTCATTACTTTTCTGATCACTGGACATCCCCATCGAGCTATCGTTCTCCATTGACTTCCACTACAGAATCAAGGAAATGAAGCTCCTCAGCTATAGTACAATCCGCTGAGATACTAGTACATAACAAACAAGCTTCAAAGCCCAAAAAGCAAGTTTTCCTCAAATGAGTTTGTTGAATTCATAGTCCTTTCAAGCTCAAGCTTAAGCTCAAACACATATCCGATCGGTAGCTTAATTCCCATTGATCAGTACCATTCGCCAAGATTCAAGCATGCTCCTGCCTTTTCGCCGTGGTATTCCCTGCAAGAGAGCTCACTTTTGGTAGCCCGCAATAATGAAAACCGTAAGGAATTCCCTAAGACTCAGCGACCGCAGCCTGAGCACCGCCTCTTCCGCGCTGCCCGCCACGACCCCTAAAGCCACCTCCTCTGCCTCTGCCAAAGCCACGTCCGCGTCCGCGTCCCCTAAAGCCACCTCTGTATCCATCGACGCTGCCCTGACCAAACGTCTCCATATTCTTTCGTCGCTCTTCTGACCTAAACTCCTGTCCCCTACGAGCGGCAGCCTCCTCTCTATCCCTGAGCTCGCTCGAAATGTTGTCGAAGAAGCTGGAACCTTTGTCATAGGCTGTAGCACCTGGGATCACAACCTCCTTCTCTGCAGATGTTTCGGTGGATCCGTTGGCATGTCCATTCAATGTCGCCTCCGTCGCTGGAGGAGAGGCAATATCACCGCCAATAGGTGAGCCAGATGCGATGGCTTCTTTGACTAGATCCTGCTTGTTGAACTTTGCGTTTGAAGATTCAAAGTCGAAGTCAGTGGTGGGAACCTCGATCTTGGCTGCTTGCGCTTGAGCTTGCTGTCCTCCACGGCCTCTCCCGCCACGGCCTCCACGATGACCAGCGGCGAAGCCACCCGTGCCAGGCTGTCTTCCGTGGCGAATTTGATCGTCCGCACGCATCTCATTCACTTTCTTCGTCAAGTTATCGATCGCCGTATCGCCCTGTGGCTTACTCTGGTTTGGTACTTTCGGGCCTGGTCCAGCACCCAGCTTCGCCATCGCGGCGGCAACTGCTTCGGTAGCTCTTTGGGTGGCATTTTGATATTGAGAGACAGGATTTACTGTCGCTTGGCTAGACTGGGTAGCAGGCGCTGCAGAGGTTGATTGTGCTGCTGGTTGGGGAATAGAAGCCTTTGTAATACCAGGGCTTGGTAGAGGTACTGCAGGAACTATCCGTCCACTCTTGGGTCCGGTTGGTGCTGTCTTTGGGACAGCGGCGTGTTGAGCAGGTGGTGCTAAACTTTGCGCGGGAGCAAGAGCGGCAGCAACGTCAGGTTTCGAGTCTACCGGCGGTGGCGGCGCTTGTTTGGCAGCGGCGGCGGGAGTTGGCGTAGCCGTCTGACTTGTAGGCTTGGCAAGTGATTTTGGCTCCACGGCCTTTGTCGTTCCATCTGCCTCAGCGACCTTTGGCTGCGCGTTGGGCTTCTCGTCTTTATTCACTGGTGGACCAATTGGAGCAGCGGTTGCACCTTTTGGGCCTTGAGGTGGTTGTTGATTTTGGTTCTGCTGACCTGGCGGACCAATTGGCATAGGAGGAGAGAACGGTCCGGGGGGTTGATTGAATCCTTGGCCAGGCGGAGGATACCATCCCGGTGGTGCTCCATATGGAGGCATGCCAGGATAGCCAAAGCCGCCAGGACCGCCGGGGCCGCCAGGACCGCCAGGACCACCTGGAGGAAAACCAGGGCCGAATCGTTGGTTCTGGAACGGTGGGCCATATGGCGGGTAACCAGGAGGAAACTGTCCTTGTTGCGGGAAGTTTGGAGGTTGCTGCGCACGTGGTTGCTGGTTCTGAGGTGCGCCTTGCGGGGCTTGAGGTGGTCGCTGGGCCTGCATGCAAGACTTTGTTAGCTAATGTTTCTTCTTCGTGTCCTTAGATATAGAGAAGATAGCAGTTCGAGTCTCAGAAGGAAGGCAACGGAAATTTCCACACGGGTTTTGCGCTCTCGGTGGTATACTGAAATTTACATCCGGTATGCTTCATCACAGAAATAATGCTCTAGGAGTGCTAATGGGCATCTTACCCCAAGGATAGCTGGGTCATTGGGCATCGGTGGCGGTGCCGGCTTGGTCTCCTTGGCTGGTTCCTCAATTCTAAGATCCTTCACATCGCTGCCACGAAACACAATGTATTCGTAGATACTGTCTGATGCGGGGATCTCGTCATCGCCATTTCGCCGACCTTCGGTGCCGTATGAATGTACATTCTCGAGTGCGACAGTGGAGTTTTCCGAATTGATCTCGTGAAGAGTGCCGACATATCTACGGCAGCGGTAAGTGGAAGCTTCCAATGACAATCTCAACGACATATGCTTACCGGATATCACTCTTTGAGATGAGAGATATACGTGATCTACGCGTATTCATGTTAGCCGTAGCTCGTGCGCAATGATTATGGCCTGGTGCGACTGACCCAATGAACTCGGACATGGTGAGCGCTTGATGAGTAGGTACTGCTGATGAGTTGAATTGTTAGCAGGTATAACTGAGGGAGCGACAGTAAGAGAGAGTGGAGTTGTGGAGGGAGAAGAGAGTGAGGTGAGGTGTTGAGGTGAATGTGTGTTGTAAAAGGCTCTCGCCAAATGAAGCTACACTTGGTGATGGCCTTGGCATCAACGCACGGGCCTAAGTCCATACTAACGCCTTCCAAACCCCACAATGCGAACACTTCTTGAACGTCTCCAATCGCCCTTCAAATCGTGAACATGAGCTTGAGTCAAGCTTCGGAACCTTCAAGAAGCCCTGATTCTATCTATGAAGCACTAGAGAATTATCCTTGGGACGACGATGTCGAGTTTCAATCAGGCCTCAGTGCGATTCTGGGTACAAACAGTACGCCCGAACAAGCATCCGAACTAGCATTACGTGCAAGATGTTTTTATTACTCGAGGTACTATATCTGAGTATCTTTCATATTACCAATTCGTAAACTACCTCTCAAATTTCCACTAACTTGTCTCAGAAAATTCAACGTTAATGTCGACTTCGATTCCTACAAAGCCTACCGCAGCAGCCACTCCTCTACTAGCCCAAACACCTCCACAAACGGTCTTCCAAACCCCGCATCATCTGCAATTCCCGATCCACCTGAGTCTTCAGGCGGGATACTTCCAACGCCCTCAGTCGGTGCTGCAGAGCCACCCGCGCCCTACCCCACCTCGTTTGCTCATATCGTCGAGCTTATTACCACCGGTCAACCAATACCAGGCATCAAAGAGATACCAGATACAGTCCTAGAAGGTCAGGGCACTCAAGCGGTGAAGCCTAAGCGGAAGAAGCCGTGGGAGAAAGATGAGGCGTCTGCAGGACCCGCTGGTGTAGTGCAGCAGCCACAGGCAAGGGAAGCTTGACTTAGGCTTCATCAACAATATTCACAAAAAGAGCCAGAATAGACTTCCTTGGGGCACAGGAGAGACATGCATCAAAATGGTTTTATCTCGGGCGATAGTCGCGGTGCATCGTTTTCGGACTTCGGGCAAACGTCCATGGATCACGCGACACAATTGGGTCAAATCGCACAGTACGCCATACCGATTATCAAATAAACACGACAGTTTATCGAATGAACCTATCATCATTGGCCGTACTCCATCAATATGCTCCATCTTCTACGAGGTTCGATGGCAGCACAAACCGGAGTTAGGGATCCATCGTGTATTTTGAGACACGGAATTGCATACGGAGAACTCAACAGAGCACATGCAACTGGAACCTGGCTCTTGTTTGCCCCGCCGTACTCGTCAACACAGGTTTGGGCGTAATTACGCCAGCAATCCGAAGCCATCCGCAATGGCCCTTAAATGATCCAGCTATCGATGGATTCACCTAATTATCAACAGCTCGAATATATCCTCTCATCATAGGCTCTAGGATGATCATATGGCAAAGCCACTACCTGTCGATCAAGATGCACGGTCGCCTAATTGACAGAGGCATACGTACTACCATACCACAGTCCTTTGTGACTTCAACCCAATCTTCAGCATTGCGAAAATCCTGGTCCAGTCATAATTTCGACACGTACAACACAACAACGCGCGGGCTCAATACTAGGATCGGGCCGTCTGTATCTACCTGGTTCTTGGGTCTCTATTCGGGAGTGGATGCAGATGTCACCCAGCGGTCATGTGGTTTTTATTCTTATATCTATGCATAAGTCCAAGTTACGAAGGCGAAGTCTCGAGTTACACGTCATCTACCGGACAAGACTCAATGTCTCAAAATTCCTGATTCACCCGTCGAATTAGTCACTGACTTTCTCACGTTGAGATCGAAGACATGCAATGGGATCGGAGATCTACTATATCATATCATTTAGGTAAACACATTGCAATGTACCAAGCATCGTCCTTCAATCATCGTAGCCCCCTCATATGCGTGTTGTCTATAGCACAAGGATACGATCAACAACGCCTCCAACCCTCTGCATGAGATTAGGTATTAGAGCGACCAATAAAGCACCAAATTCATATCCAATTCATTGCTTCATATCAGTCAACAACCATGTGACACCCCGACAAGGCATTGGCAGACCACAAAAAAAGCCACCTACTACGCCCATCACTAACCCCGCACAGCACGAATTCTCAACGCCTCAGATCTGAGCCCAGCATACGTATACTCCCAAAGCCAAGGAAACTGATGGAGGTTTGACATCGATGATGCGTCTTTGCCATCATTAGAAGCATACACATATTCTCGGATGCCCTACAAGTGGACATATAGATTTGAGGAACAGGACGGAGCCCAATCACAACCGCGAGCGGGCTGGGGGAGAATTATGCTAGCAGATGGCGATGTAATGCATCTCAATTTCGATGACGTCGAGTACTTCAGTCAAAGTCCAGAACCACTAAGGGGTATACGCCCTCCAATGCTTGATGCCAAGATGCAATGCAATTCCCCAATAACCCAAAGAAATGCCAATAACCCATTCCCATAACCCAAGTCCAGTGCCCTTATACCAACTCGCTAAGAATGCTCGCTCCAATGACTATGCATGCATGACCCAAGCATCAGAATACAAACGAGCCAATATACCAATATCTACAACAACTCAAATTCAATCTTCAAGAACCCAATCATCATGACTATGACCGTCTAAATCCAGAAAAGGGGGTTGGGGGGAGTGATCACAACACCGCCTCCAAAACCTTCTCCCTCAATCCTCGAACCTCCTCTTCGCGTTCCCAAAGCCTCCTCTGCGCTTCTAGGAACTTAGTCCGCCAGCACACAACCGTATCTTGAGTATTCTGTCCCGCACTCTCTTCTTGCCCTGCACTCCCAGCTACTCTAGCAGCACCGGGTCCACCGCCGTTATCATCGAGTACAGAGATGGCATTGATGGTCCATTCCCCCGCCAAGGGACCAAACTGCACATTGAACACCACGTCAAACGTCTCCCGTATCGTGAGTCCAGCAGAAGAAGGTTCCTCTTCATCTTCATCGACCGGGGAATCATATCCATCACCTCCCACTCTGTAGCGTTGACAAACGACTTTCTTGACTCCACCCGCTGGTCCTCCGGCCCCGAGACCGACTTGCGTGGCGAGGCCTAGACAGCTGGATATTGCGATGCTGAGGATCTGCTCCGTCATCGCTTTACCCGCAGATCCAGATTTCGAGGTCGAGTAGAGAGGGGTTAGGATGGCGGAGGCTAGGTTCTTGGCTTCTGTGCCTCGGAGGCGTTTGCGGCGGCCGGAGATGGGTGCGCGGATGAGTTCGGCGGCGAGTGCGCGGTTGAGAGTTTCCTGGGGGATCGAAGGTATTGAAGCAGTTGCCGGTGCTGATGCGGGAGTTGGGATTTGAGTCGCTGGTTGCGTTTGCGCGGACTGTAAGGGTGTTGGGGGGATTTGTTGGTGTGGAGTATCGCCGATGCTCTCTTCGAAATAGTGGGATGATGATGCGCGCTGTGAGGTTGTGCTCATCGGTGATGGACCAAGTCCACCGGAGGGAACCACATCTTGTTCACCGGTTACAAGGACGGTGGGCGTGACTAATCGAACTGGATTGCCAACATGCTGCGGTACTTGAAGGCTCAATCGTGACGGCCTTCCCTGCGAGCTTTGTAGTGGTTCTTGTAGGCTGACTGTTGAGACAGCAGAAGCTGGTGTTGGCGGGAATCGGAAGTGGTGCTCGGCCATCGGAGGATCGGATTGTGCGCGCTCAACAATCGGCGTTAGCGTTCCTGTATTTCGGTTCATCTCAATTGTAGGGCCTTCCTTGGTTTTCGGGTTCGCAGGAAACGTGACGAAAGGGCCGTCTCGAACAGAACGATTACTGGGAGGTCGACCACGCAGTTTACCGGTTGAGGAGGTGCTGTTGCTCGGCCAAGCTGATGAGACTGCTGGACCATGACGACGCCGTGACCGCGACTTGGAAGCAGAAGGGGTGGTCGCTGATTGAGGTTCGTCGAAATAATCGGGATGAGCAGACTGCGGCGTTATAGCGGACATCGGATGCGGAGTCGTAGGGTTGTCCTGGGTATTGAGACGCCAGCGCAGCTGCTGTCCCGCTGACATTGGTGTCGCTGTAAATGGAGTCAGGCCTTTGGAGTGTGGATTCAATCTACTTGGCGCTGAAGCTGTTGTCATTGCAGAAGCGGGTGTTATTGCAGAGGCTGCCGTCCACGGATCATGAGCACTAAGAAATCGCTCCATGTCATCTGGATGTGCACTGGTCGGATATGCTGACTGAGGTGGTATCACATTCCCAAATGGAATGGAAGTATCTAGCTGAGGCCTTTTCCGAGGTGGTGTTTGTTCCAAAGGATCCAGCTCTTCCTCTCCATCGTCGGCTTTCCGGCGCCCTCGCTTGGGTCGAAACTTGGGGTCCAGCGCTCGGATAGCCAAGTCTTCTTCCAAGGGCACTCCATCACGACCACTTTCCGGGAAAGGAGCATGTAACGGAGGTATTTGCATGTAGTACGCGTGTTGTTTGCCCAGTAAGTATTCGAAAAAAGCATCGACATGCATTGCGCGCATCCACCGCTGCATCTAATTAGTATGAAGCGCTCCATGAATTGATCATTCCAAGGATAAATAAACGAATGAGGAAGCGAAGGAAAATTATGAAATTGCAGACCAAGGTATTCTAAGTCGACCTGCACGCCAACGAAATAGAGGAATAGAAGCAATAGCGCAGAATACGAAAATCAATCCTAGGAGGCGCTTGAAAGAAGTCAAACGAATTCTAAGATCTTAATACATGATGCTTCACATGATAACCAGGGAGGCTTCCGCTGCGAGGAAGACTCAGAGAGAAGCTTGAACTACACATTGCTGAAATGATGAGATAGTTAAGAGCCCTTTCACTCAAGAAAGCTCCACGGTCAGTAGAATTGTCTTAAATTGGCAATTCTGGAAAAGACCGAGATATGGCGTCTGGCAAAAGAGCTGATTCTCACCTTTAATCGGACCGAATACTGCTGCACCTTCTGCGTACTCTGTCCCTTATCCATATCCGGTGGTTCCACGCCCAGATCCAGCGCCAACTGTGTCCACGTCTTGATTTCTTTGGCATCATATTTCCCAATGAGCTCAAAGAGTGTCCATATGCTGAAAGCATTTCCATCACTCCTAGGCGGCGCTCGGAAAGCCTTTGTGAGCTCGGATGTATCCGTCGAAATCGGAAAACTAGGATTACAGTATAAGATAAAGGAAGCGTAGGTATCGTCAATCGTATCGTCGGTAACATCTCGAGAAGGAGGAGCGCGGTCGCTGGGGACAAAGCTAGGAGTTAACTGCTTCGACTGGCTGGGAGATATAGCAGAGGTGAAGCGTGGAGAGGCGGTATTAGAGGGGGTCGAAGGAGTCGCGGAGCTACGCGACATATCACCATAGAAGCCGTGGGACATGTGCGCGTTGTTGAGGGGAGCATTGTCTGCTTGGAGGAGGTGCGGAGAGGCAGACTGATGAACACTGGATATATGCGCGTGTCCATTGCGGGCGCTCGAGCTATGGTCGCTCAAGCCCGGATCAATTGCTGGCACAGCAGGGTGTCGAAAAGAGAAAGCCGGGCTGCTATTGTTTCCTTGGTGATCGTAATGAGAGTGGGGTGAAAGATGGAGGTTATGCTCCGACTCATGGCCTGTTTGGGTGCTGAAGTCAACCTGCATGATCATGGCAGAAGGAGTAAATTAGGGTCGACCTCTGCCAATGTCAGCAAGCCATTGGCGATCCTCGTATCGCGGGCGATCTAGATATCCAGAACAGAGGGTAACATGGAGCTATGTATGATGTCGAAGTAGCTTAAGTTGAGACTCGTCTTGAATTTGGATCCATGTAGTTACAAGAAGTGAAAAATGGTGAAGGAGAGATTGCGCAAAGTGCCACGTCCAGCGCGTCACTTGTCGACTTCCGCGCCACGGGAAAGCTATGAGAGTTTCGTGTTTGTATAGCTTACGGGCTGGGATTCGGATTTTTGCAGTACGGAGGAATGGAACCAGGTGAGGTCAAAGTGTTGATAATTTGCGGACTCATGGATCTATTTCGGGTCGATTTTGCTTGGGAAGTCTGCGCCAAGGCCTGTCGCGCTTTGAAGCCACATGTGCTTCTATTTATACACTTTTGCCGCTAAACCAACTCACAAACCAATCCAGCGACGGGATCCTGTTCACACTGCATAGCTCGAACTAGATATCATGCTCTCTGACTGGATGCCCTTCTTCTATCACCGCCGGACCAAACGCCCCCGGACGAGGAAGAGTTCGCTATCATGTTGCCAATCCTATGCTCTCGGAGTTCCTTTACGATCTCACGGAGGCCTAATCGTTCCTCTGCAATGCAGGAATCCGAATACGTCGCTGTAGAGAAGCCCACATAACAAAGACCAGCTGACTAGTCCTGCAGATGGTTCAGTGCACATGTCAAAAGTCCGGGGTGCATTACAGCAACGCCTCCGTAAAGACGTTCGTCAGCAAGCATCACCCGCAGATTTACGACTGCCTTATCGACTTTGATGACTTGATTGGTGCTAGATCCCGGTCATGAAGCCGATGAAACAGCAAGAGTTACTACTGCATTGTTTCAACTCCTTTGCTGATAAAGGTAGATAACTCTCAACTTTAACTTACCATACCAGCCGCACAGCAGCCTTGCAAAGCGGTTGCAAGCAACTACTGCACGCCTTATCGATAGGACTACCAAGCTGCCGGAACTTTCAGGCATGCAAACTACAAAGCTCTCTGACTGCAGGAACGACGCAGGCGTGAAGATGCTAAGTGAGCACAAAGAGAGGCGGAGCGAATCCAACAAGAGCTGAAGACAATGGCACCTGATCGTGATGTGCCTAAAGAATTTTTGGATATACAACAGAACGCAAGCTTGCTTAACCTTAATGGCCATAAACAATTATGTCGGGCTTGCGGCTGGAATACGTACCATGAATGCACTTCTTTATATGGATCCTAGATCCAAATTGCGGTAAGCCTTTCTATTACCCCCAAACCGCGTCACGTTACTAACCTAAACATAGTTGCCTATTAGTAGTGTTATTATCTAATTAGATCTATTTAACTATTTAACTTTTTATTATAGCTAGTTTATAGTTTATTATTTTAGCTACCTTTTACTACTATTACTATTAAAATATCTACTTTAATATTCTCTTTATATTAAAACTAAATATATAACCTCTTGTTAGAGAAAGCTATAGGCTACTCTAAG
>AJFK01000337.1:0-34196 GCA_000467715.1 Hysterium pulicare CBS 123377 | reverse complement strand
CCCCCCCCCCTTCTCAAGCCTCACCCTCTCTCTTTCCCCTTCCCCCTTCCACCTACCCCTTCATCCACCCTACCAAACCCCCATCCTCCCCGCCTCCAACCCCGTCTCCCCACCCATAACCACCACCTCACCCAAAACCCACTTTTTGAACCGGCTCCAAACACCCAATTCGAAGAAGATGCACAGAAGAAGCACCACAACAGCCAGGAATATGAGGGTGGAGAGAGTGATTAGGGTGGCGGCGAGTGTGGAGAGCATCTTCCGGTGAGATGGTGCTGGGAGGGTGTTAGCAGAAAAAGGGTAAGAGTGGAGTGGGTTTTTAAAGAGGGGAAAGGAAGCGGGTTTCTGGGGTAGAGAGGGCTGGGGTTTGAGAGTGAGGGTTGAGGTGGTAGGGTATAGTGTGGTGGGAGTAGTTGAGGTGGGTGTGTGGGAGAGAGGGAGGAAGGAGGTTTAGTTAGGTAGGTGGAGGTAGAAAAGAGACTTTTTACTTACATTAAGCTTAAAAGTATAGATTTCTAGGGTATAGAGACGAAGGTTGGTAGATTGAAGCTTAGGGTTGTTGAGGAGAAGAGGACGGGAGCAGTTGAGGGTTGTGTGTAAAAGCTGAAAGGGAGAAGGTAGGCAGACGTGAATGCTGTGAATAGAGAACAACCATAGCCTTAGTTTCATTAAAGCCGAGACGCGCGTTGGATTGTGAATTAGGTCACTTATTACATAGATTTTTCATATACTGAGGAGTCATCAAGTCAATCATAGTATTTTTCATTTTCTAGAGCCTGCTTTTGTATAGAGAGAATTTAGGATTCTAAAATCCTAACTAGAATAGAAAGCTCTATTCCTCCTCACTCTCATCCTCATCCCCATCCTCCCCACTCTCCTCATCCTCGTCCTCCTCCTCCGAACTGCCAGGAGCCTCCAGTCCGTAGTCGTCCTGGAAGAAGGCCAGAGGGTGCACTTCTGGCTTGAAGCCAGCACCCTCTAGATTCTTCTTCAGATTCTAGATTCGCGTTAGTACCTTGAAGCCACCAAGCTCGAAAAAGGAAACTAGAAAAAGGGAACTTACTTCTTCCATGATACTGGCGCAGGTGACAACGACGTCGGTCTTGCCAGGCTCGAAGACAGGAAGGACATACTCCTTCATAACAGCCAGGATATCTTCAACACCAACCGCACGGACCTGCCTGAGCATAATGTCGCTATAGTCCTTCGGAATGCCCTTAATAACCTGATTGACAAAGCTCTGTTTAGCAGCCGTGACCATGGTCGTCTGCTCATCAACGAATTCAACCACAATGCTCGAAATGGCACCCTCAAGCGCATGGCGTTCGAAGCTCTGCTTCCCATCCACGAAGTCCTGGACTACCGTTCTAGCTGTCTGATAAGCCTTGAAGGTATCTGGAGATCTGTAGATTCGGAAGCCGAGCAGACCGGTAGCGACGGCGCGGGAAAAGCCAGTTCCGTATGCGAGACCCGTTCCACGGATGTTTGTCCACATGGGACCTTCGACGGCATCTAGGTAGGCTAGGGCGACCATGAGTGCCGGGAGGGATGGATGTGTGTAGGAATCTATGCCTTTCGCTGTGAGGAGTGCGTAGGACGAGTCGATTGTAGACATAGGAACTATGTAAACCTTTTGTCCTGGATTTCTAGACGCGTCGCTGAGGTTGTCTTTACGAGAGTCGACCGGAAGGACGGAGGGCTTTGAAGGTGGTGGGACTGCCTTCGTTAGATGTTCGAACGTTGAGACTGGGTTCGGTAACGTCTCCAAGTTGGCGATGGTCATGATCCGCATGTTGGAGAAGTCTACGAGATGGGTGCGAAGTTCTTCCATCATGGAAACGACTGTTTTAGGTTCGTGTTTAAGAAGACGCAGAAGACGCTTGAGATAGAGTGCCTTCACGAGCGTCTGTTGAGCGCGAATAGAAGAGGATGGTGCGTAGTGAACCATTGCGTCGACTGCACCAGCCATGTCGTTCCCATCACGCTTTTCATCAGGAACGTCCGCTAGCATCTTGACGACGGTCGTGGTCAGGCGCTCTTCATCGAATATGCTATCCTTCAGCATTGTGGCAAGCCACTTGACCGCTGTTTCAAACTTCTCCGGCTCAACGACGAACTTAATACGAATCATTTCGGAATTGCCGATAATCCTGCCAGACTCGGCGGTATATTCGATTGTATCCTGTTCTAGTTCCGTGACGACTTGTTCGAATTCGATGCGCTTGCCGTCTCGGTCAATTGGTGTATTGAAGAAATTCGTAAGATAGACGATCAAGAGCGGTTTCAGATGATGCGGAACAGAACCAGTGCAGAGGACTAAACTGAAATGGACGAAATTGGTGGGTATATGTTCGAAATGAATGAACAGTGGCAGACCGTTCTCATCCTTGTCAATGATCTTCTGGAATTCGTTGTCCAGCTTTCCTGCTTGCTTCGCTAAGCCAGACCGGGCAGTGCTAGTGTCAAAGAAGTGGATGGATTCGGTGCCAGGTATCTTGAGATTTTCTAGAATTGCGTCGGGTATTGGCTTGTTGTTCTCGGCCTTTGCGTCCTCAAGCTTTTTGGCTAATTCCTTCAGACCTTCTTCACCGAGCCGTTCTTGCTGTGCCTTGACTCGAGCTGTCTCCTCTTTCTTGAGCTTCTCAAACAATTTGGCTGACGGTGTGCCCAAGATCGATACGTGATGTGCATCAGAGATCCACTTCTTCAGGAAATTGCGCCAATCTTTCTCGTCCCATTTCTCGAGCAGATCGAAATCTTCTAAAGTGGCCAGGGACTTCCGAAGAGAGTTACCGTATCGATCACCGAAGAGATGGTCTTGGATGATAGGATCTCGAAAGATACTATTGGATGTCTCAGCGCCGTATTTGACCTGTCTCTTAAATCGAAGAAGGCAATCTTTCAAGTAATCCATGTCGAAAGGTTTGGATGCGTGGTCCCGTAGAACTGAGAAGAATCGTTTCTCAACTTCGGCGAGCTTTTCGGTTGCGACGCTGCTCAGAGTGAAAGTGATCACCATATCCATGCGGCTTTCAATGTAGTAATAGACTTCGCTACAGAGCTGTTCTTTTTCGACCAATGTGTTGACCAGGACCGACACGGAGGATCCGGCCAAGTATGTGAGAATCGTATGCAAAGCGGTTTCTAAGGTTTCGTTAGCAAAGATTGTCTATGAATAGAATTAAGGTGACGAACCGAGCAGATCGTCATTGCCTGGCGGGCCTAAGAAGGTAATCATAACCTCGCCATAAGACTCATCTTCCTCGGGAAACTCAACTGTATCAACGGTCGTTTTGCTGAGAGGAGGCGTGCGTTTGGACTCAACCCACGGCCGCTTGAACGGAGCTTTGATAGAAGGGACCTGGTCCAATATTTCGTCTTCAAAAGTATCCAGAGTATCCAGGAGATCATCGTGATCTATCTCCCCAATCAAGACAAGCCTCAGATTCTTGGGCTGGTACATTTCTTTATGGAAGTTTCGGATGCGATCAGCGGTCAAAACCCGAAGTTGTTCCATCATACCACCGGTCTCGTAGCGGAAACCATCACCTTCTGGAAAGACGAGACGTTGTGTTTGAAGACTCATGCGTTCATTTTGGTTGTTTTGGACACCTTGCATTTCCGAATATACGACACTGACTGGGTGTTAGATCTATCTAATAGTAAGATTTAGGGATACATACCCAGCATCATTTCCAGTGCCGTCAACATGGTGAACTTCAGTATAGCAGCCCGCATCGGTGAGCGTTGGTAATATGACATGGTCCAGATAGATAGGTACTTTTTTCCTTATTAGCAATATGATTCAATGTAAAGTCTCGCGTTGTAGCTCGTACAAATCTGTGCAAACCCTTCCCATCCGGCTGTATCTAGCGTGTACACGGTAGAGTCGGTGGCTGTCCATGCGTTTGTATTCGAGTACGAACGTGTTGCTATCTTGTCTAGAACGCCTTTGTAGGGATAGCTTCGAGATCCCTAGCACAGATGTGAGTATCCGAACTGTAATTGCCGGGGTTCTCAACTTACCATGAAACACAAGTGCTCCAACGTATGTGCTATGCGACAGTTAGAGATTAATAGAACGTTTCGGAGAATGGAACGCAATCTTACGTGCTCCAGAGTCATCGTGGATTTCTGTTGCTAAGGCAAAGTAACCGTGCACCTGGACATGTCAGCAAATATCAGACACAACCAAAATATCAAAATATCAAAATATCAAAATATCAACATATTAAGATCCTCTATATTACGACAGCTAGAACATACCTTAGGGCCTTTCCTGTCTACAACAGCGACTCGCATACCAGTGCGTGCGGACTCATATTGTGTGAACTCTGCAATCGTATACTCTGACTTGAATTTTTGAATTGTCTTGAAATGACTCTGCCGGTTGAATTGAGGCATGATCACTGGGTGACGTATTCTGGTTGCAGCACAGATTTCTGTAGAAAACAAAGAAGATAGCTCAGAACAGGTCGAGTCTCCGTCCGAGTCACAATCGACGGCGCTACTAGACAAATATGATTAGCATGAAGCGATAGACAACGGAAGGGCAGGATGGTGCTAGGTGTTTGCTATGCTCGTTCATGGTCACGCGACTCTCGCATGTCTTAAGGCTTACTCTAGGGGATCCGGCTGTATCACAGAATGAACTGTAGGTTCGACACTTCTAACGGCAGAGGATGATCGACCAAGCCTCTTAGTGCGTTTTTGAAGGTGTCTCTGATCTTCAGGAACCAAATGTTGCGGACAATGAGGTCTCGTCACATTCGAGTTCAGAGTGATCCTGTCCCTATTCCCACTCTGTTAGCATAGAGCTATAGAAACTCGAGAGCGACACAGCGTTAGCTGGCCTCATGGGCCCCCGTGGCTATTTTCGCACTCTTGGATTGTTCAAGACTTACTCGGTAGGACCCTGAGGTTCGAGCGACTCGCTGATAGGACGTGAGAACTTCATCTTACAAGAACCAGACAATGAAAGGTTGACTGGGTTGAGGTAGAAGTCTGTACGGAAAGAAATCTGCGTTGATGGTGGGGAGGTAAAAGTCGAACCATACCTACTGGAAAAGAAAACAAACCAAAAAGACCTTTTTCTAAGTATTCACCAGTCTGAAGTGAACGAAGAGTGCTCTTCACCAGTGTAGTCAGCGATTGATGGCTCTTCGCGGACTGGCCACACATTGCTTGCATTTAAAAGGAGAACAGTGCACCGTGAAGTAGGCTTATGATCATTTACATACAGAGTGGTCTGTCCAAGATTTACTACTTGAACCAGTGTTTTTTTTCTATTATTGCTGTGTTGGTGAAAAGTAGTCGCTCGTCAGAGAGCTTTGGTGTGGAGTTGGCGGACTCCCGAGAGGCGAAAACTAAACCTGGTTTGTGACGTCCACTTCAGTCCTACTATTTACAAGCAAACATCTACTGTTTTCCACGTCGTCCTCATGATAACCTAAAGCTCCCATGCCACCAATAATTTCCGAGAAGGTCATTGGAAATGCGATCCTCCATGCAGTGGAACAAGGAGGTTATCCCGATTCCGAAGATGTGGCCTCTGCGACAGTCCCGCCAACAGCCTTTCCCCACCTACTCGAGGTGATTGAGAGGACTAGGGAGGATGTAAAGGTGTGCTAGTCCATCGAATCATAAACTATGCAGCTTCTGATTATCCTAAACTAGAGCGAGATACGAAGCTTAAGTCGCGAGGTAGCTCCAGACATTGATGGGTGGATTGCCCAAGCGAAACGACTTCAGGAGGACATCGAACGCTCCAAAGCTGCTGCCCACGAAATTGTCCAACAAGCAGAGTCTGCCAAAGAACATCAATCACAAATTCAAGATGCCGCCGGCAAGGTGGGATTCTTGCAGACAGAGTTGGCGTACAACGATACGCTCGTTGAGATAGTAGAACAAATACAAAATGTCTCTGGACTACTCGATATTGTACAAGATGCGGCAGTACAAGACCAGATATCACAGGCCTTGGACAGATTACAAGAGATCGATAAAGCTTTGGCGCAACTGGGACCATTCGAGAATACCCGGGTCGTTGGGGTGCTTCGCTCTCGCTCGAGCCAGTTGAGGGCAGCAATCTTAGAGAACACGACAGAATGTTGGAGTAACCTGCTGGTTGTGGATCATACTGAGCGTCGTGTTACGGCCAAAAACGAAATTCCGAGTTTGTTAACCTGCATGCATTTGTCTTGCTTCGCTGACTCAAAGAATAGGAGAACCTCCTATAACCATTGATGCTGTTGTCGAAGCCCTCTCAAAACTAGACCTACTCGACAATTACATCACGCGCTTATGTCGAGACTTCGACAACATTATAGTGTTGCCACGCTTGTCGATTACTTCTGATCAAGTCGTTTCAGAAATCATCATCGAGGGAGACAACATACAAGCTTCTGGACGCATAGTAGATCTAAATGTGACTGCTACTCTCGAGGATATCCAACGGATTGGAGAATATCTAAGC
The DNA here is from genome assembly GCA_000467715.1 of Hysterium pulicare CBS 123377. Taxonomy (NCBI): domain Eukaryota; kingdom Fungi; phylum Ascomycota; class Dothideomycetes; order Hysteriales; family Hysteriaceae; genus Hysterium; species Hysterium pulicare. The sequence continues at coordinate 27,721 of AJFK01000337.1, read as the reverse complement.
ACGCGTTTACCACCAGCTATCGCTATACCATTATCGGAGAAACTCGTGCCCATAATATCGACTCGACTTATCTCAAATTGGCTCTTGCCTTCTGTGCCTTTGTCTCTGGACGGTGTATACGGCTTTCAAGAGATTCTCTCGCTTGTTCTTGGCTTGGCTGAATTTTTTGATGAATTGGAATGGTCTGGGCAATCTCGTTTGAAAGACTGGGTGGACAAGTCCGCGCAAATCTGGCTTGCTCGAAAGCAGGAAACTGCTGTTGCTGAGATCCGTAGTCTGTGTTTCAGAGGCGTTCAAGACAAACGGGTCGTCGAGAGGGTTGAGACTCAGAAGATCTCTAAAGGTGATGCTATGCTTGCTGGTAATGGGGACCAGGATGATGACTGGGGAGCAGCTTGGGGAGATGAAGAGGAGCAATTGGCGAAGGAAACGCCTGCCCAAGCTACAAACGAAGAGGAAGAAGACTTGAGCGCTTGGGGTGCAGACTATGATGAGCCCGTGGAAGAATCAAACCAGGACGCCAGACTAGAAGAGAGCCACAAGACGGAAGGAGCCGGCGACGATGATGCAGAAGCCTGGGGCTGGGGAGGAGAGGAAGAATCACAAGCAACTTCAGAAACAGCTCCCAGACAGCCGGGAGCATCAAATATCAATGGCATAGATGCTGGGTCTAAGAAGCAATCAGCTCAACGAGAGGTTACATTGAAAGAGACATACACAATCACTGCTATTCCGGATTCAATAATACAGATCATCCGGCAAGTTATATCTGACGTGGACACTCTCAATCACCCAGAACTATCCAAGTCTGCAATTGCGCCTGCCAGCATTGGTCTCTATTCAATCCCTAGGCTTGTGCTGGCAATGTATCGGGCCACAGCCGCTACACATTACTCCAAAGATGTGGCAGGCGACATGCTTATCTATAACGACTGTACAAGGCTCTCAGATCAAATGCGTTCAATTCTAATTGAACAGGCAGAAAAGGACAAGACATCAAGCCTTCCACCACATTTAAAACCCTCAGTGAGGCTGAAGCTGGATGACGACATCAAGACTATCGAAGGCTTTGGTAAACGTGCTTACGGAAAGGAAATGGAGTCTCAAAGAACCATTATTCGAGACTTACTCGATGGCGCTCAAGGTTTTCAGAGCTGCACTACTCCTCCATTTGCTGCCGAGTGCGAAAACGCCATATCGATGACGGTAGATCGAATTAAGGAAGTCAAGGGACAGTGGAAAGATGTTCTCTCGCACTCGGCTTTGCTGCAATCTCTTGGATCTCTGGTGTCGACTGCCTTGACTAAGGTGATCAATGAAATTGAAGAAAGGAGTGACATTCCAGAAGACGAATCTAAGAAGCTTCGACAATTGTGCGACGAGCTTTCAAAAGTTAGCGACCTCTTCAAGAACCAAGATCCTTCTGGGGAAGAAAGGGACATGACGAGCATTTATACCCCGAATTGGTTCAAGTTTCAGTACTTGGCAGAAATTTTGGATAGTTCATTGGCAGACATCAAGTATTTCTGGACTGATGGTGAGCTGAAATTGGAGATGCAGGCCGAGGAGGTAATTGATTTAATAGAGGCCCTATTTGCAGAGTCGGACTACAGGCGACGAGCTATTAGCGAGATTAGAAGAACCTCTATTGCGAGGTAGATTTAATCAAGCATTGTAATTGTTCAAGTTGTATCAATTTATATATGATATTCCTAATTGGGATTTACATGTGACTGCGCTTCTGCCCCACGCGGAGCATAAAATTTCCTAAGTCTTGGCGCGTTCATCTCAAGCATATTTTTTGAGAGCTGCGAACATCAATCCTATATCTTAGCCAGTGCCTTTTTATACAGCACACTGCTCTCTAAACACAATGGCCACTTCAATGGATGATCCGCAGGCCAAGGTCCAGATAAAACTAAGCACCCGGCATTCGGATATTGAATTACCAGAGGATCCAGGTGTACTACTCGTCGCAACCAGTAAGTAGCTTCCTGCGCTGCCCCTTTTGTCTAGCCACCGCAATTGAGCTCTTCTAATCTCATCATTGAACAGGTCTACGGCGATTTGCACTATCCTCCCTTGTCAATAGCCTGCTACACAATGAGAAACCTACGCCCTTCGAATTCCTAATAAATGGTCAATTTCTACGTACATCTATTGACGAATTCCTCACGGCAAATGGTATTTCGGCAGAAACGACCCTGAATGTCGAATATACCCGAGCTCTCATACCTCCTCTACATGTAGTCTCCTTCGAGCACGACGACTGGGTTTCTGGAGTAGACGTCTTATCGAATAGCTCGCAGGCTGGAAGATGGGCAAGACCCTCTATATCTTCAGGCCAGGAGCGCATACTATCATCTAGCTACGATGGTCTTCTACGAATATGGAATATGTCTGGAGAGGTCATAGCTACTTCTACACAGCCCCACAACGGCGGCCGAATCACATCCTTGAAGTCAGCAAAGTTCCAGACTCCGAATAAGATCGTCGCAGGAGGACTGGACATGACATTACGACTTTACGACTACGATGAGACCTCCGCGTCAATAACTCCGTCTCTCGAACTCTATGGTCATAGATTCGGCATTGAAGATATAGCGGTTCACGCCCCTTCCTCTAGAATCCTGACCGCATCCTCAGACAACACAGTCGGACTTTGGACATCCAAACCCTCAGAAGCACCACCGGCCCCCTCTTCGCTCCTCCCAAACTCCACCACCGCCTCAAACAAGCGTCTAAAAACCTCTAAGCCCGCAAGAACGATCCCGCAACGTGGTCCGCTGAGCCTCCTATCCGGCCACTCAGCACCCGTCCAATCCGTCATCTTCGCGCCCAATGATCCGACTGTCGCATATTCGGCGTCTCAAGACCATACACTCAGGACTTGGGATCTACCTACTGCTACGCTGGTTGATACAAGAACGACGGCGCATCCACTGATGTCGTTGACGTGTTTACCGAAGCTTAATTTGCTCGCGACGGGGAGTACGGCTAGACATATAACACTCGTAGACCCCAGAGCTTCGGCGGCACAAATAGCTGTCATGACGCTACGAGGTCATACGAATGCTGTTGTGAGTCTGGACACGGATCCGAATTCAGAGTATGGGTTAGTGAGTGGAAGTCATGATGGTACGTGTCGGATATGGGATATCAGGTCTGTGAGACCTGGTGGTGTTGGCGGAGTCGGAGAGGGGCAGGTTGGAGAGAGCGTGTATGTTATTGAGAGGGAATCTGTGAAAGGGGATGGGAAGAAGAGAGTTGGTGGTGAGGGAGTCAAGGTCTTCGGTGTTGTGTGGGATGCTGAGGTGGGGATTGTGAGCGCGAGTGAGGATAAGAGGGTGCAGGTGAATCGGGGCGTTGGAGGGAGTGGAGGTGGGTAAGAAGTTAGACGGGAGGAGTGGAAGAGGCGTTCGGCAAAGGTTTAGCTAGATACCAAAAGAATTGTACTTTATAATAGGTCATTAAAATCAGAGTGTCACTATGAAAGTGATGGTATCTCTTGATTCTCTTCTCCCTTTGCCACACCATATCCTATATCACTTTTCCCATTCCAGATCTTAATGCCATAAAAGGGGTATCAAATCAAAAGCCCAAACTCCGTCCCCTAGACCAAAGCTCCTCTTGCCCTCCAATCTGAGCTCATATCTCGCTGTAACCTTCTCCATCCTACACCAAATGCGGCGGCAAAAGAAAATTCGCAATCCCCTCCTTAACCCAATACTCATGCCCACAATTCCCACAACACAGTTTCCCCTCCTTCACACACGTCTCCAACAACACCCTATGCAGATCCCTCGCTATCTGGCTCGGTATCTCTTCCGTCTTGACCCCCATCCCCGAGCTATCTTTCTCATCGGCCACAACACGTTTCTCGATCAGAGTATCTGGTTCCGGCGGCTCTTCTGGTAGTGCTGGTAATCCTAACTACAAACGGTCATTGAATTAGCTTATGGTTCAATTTCCACTCTCATTCTCGAGTTCTACTCCTATCCCATGATTCCTTTCTTCCCGCCCAGAATCACAAGCGAGCTATTAAGTAAACAAGACAACTCACCTCCTCACACAACCCCCTCAAAGCCCCCCACTCCACTCTCGGTAGTATATTCCGCAAGAACAGCGGTTGAACGTCTAATTCCACGATCTCGAGCTCCGCGTCCTTAGGGTGTAGCGGGAAGGCTAGGTTTGTGGATTTGCATGCTTTGCGCGCGCAGGTGAGGAAGTTGAGTGTTAAGAGTTTCATTTTTCTTTTTTGGGAGGGGAGGTTGAGGGTGGTGGGTCGGTCTATCAGGGGGGATGCCGGAAATGGAGGTATTTCCGTCGTGTAGATAGATTGGAAGTAGCCTCTTGTGATATTTCTGAATGTGGTTTGTTTGGTGGAATGGAGGAGGAGCTGTAGCAGATAGTGATAGCAGTTCAAAAAATTATTGTGGCGGGGGAAAACGATGAGGCTCATAATTAAGCTATTTATCCCCGGTACACGCTAAGCTGTTTTAGGAAGACTATAACATTTTCATCCCTCTGACTTTTTTTTAATAGTCCAAAAAGTATCTTGAAGCGAAATAGATGTTCATGAATTTTATAATTTGGGCAACTGAGGAAGTAGAAGAGAGGTATAAATTTATTCAACATATTTACAATGTCGTAATGGCGCGCCCTTTCAAGAGTCTGGATCATGCGCCAGAGTTAGCTATTCGTAAAAACTGAAACCTACCAGATCCAATGCCGTGCAAGACTTTCATAATAGCTGTGTGAAGCCTCAAACGAATTGATATGAAGCTAGAGACCAATGGCGACTGCCAACGCCGCGCTTGAAGACCACCTTTTCCCAAAGAATCCCATTAGGTATTTTCGTGTCGGACCAACCCATAACCTATTGCGCCTCATGAGGAACAAACGCTCTAGCAACTGAAGAACTGGCCCGAACATTTCGTATATTGCCCGGTATGACTCCTTGGCTGCTTTCTCTTTCCCTAGTTTCCTCCTTTCATCATGGAGGAGCTTCTCGCCAGCAAGTTTCTTGATATTATTTAAAGTGAACCTCTACCGAGTCATTATCCTCGATTTCCGAATCCGCAATCGTGTCGAACGGTTTCAAGCGTTCGCCGTCGAACATGAAGTAGAAGTGTTTGTCCGGAGGGATATTGCGCGCCTGACGATATGCATGTTGGAGGTGCTCGAAGGTGGTATCCTGCAGTGATTGTTAGTGAGAGAGCCTTTTTCAGAGCGAAGGCACATTCTGGAAACACACCGGTTTCACTCTTATCCTGAATTCTTCAATTCCCTTGGCCTTCAAGAAAAGCCTAGGTCTCTGGTCCACTGCCTTTGGTTGCTCCACGATCACCTCTTCCTCATCCGGTTCAGTCTCCCTCTTCCTCGCCTCTTCCTGCTCCTTCTTTGCTGCATCGAATAGTTCCTGCGTCCAAGCCTGCAGATGGATCTTAGGCGGATCATCATCCGTGTAGATGTTGTTATCATCCTTGACACTGATATTTCCAAACCCATCCACATTCACCCCAAGACGAGCTATGGTTGTCGTATCGTATATCGTCATATACCGCCATGTAAGAAACACACTTGCAGCCTTCTCCTTCGAGAATCCCTGTCGTTCGCACCAAGCCTTCTTCGGCTTCTCCAACGTACTTGATACACGCAGTTTGACTAGCAAAGGAGTTGTCTCTGGTATGGTCGATTCAAGCAACAATATAACCACAGGATCCGGTTGGTCTAATCGCGAGCGTGATCCTCCATCTGGAGTTGCGCTATTTAAGTTATTCGCGGCTTTGGCAGCTTCTTCCGCTTTCCGTCGGGCGCGCGCTTTTGCTGCTAATGCGCGGAACTCTGGATCTTCCTCCTCCTCCGGCTCTTCTTCTGGTATTTCGATTGGTGCAGGTTTCGAGGGCAAGCTTGGTATTGAAGCGTCGTTAGCTTTGGAGATACCAACGACTACGGCGGGATCAGAGTCTTCATCGGAGGGTTCGCTGAGTTCGATGATTGTGGATTTTTTAGGGCTTAAGAGTTTGGTAGCGGAGTCGTAGCGCGCGCATAGTGAGTTTGGGTCATTAGAAGGTTTCACGGGGGAGAAAGGTATGCTGTGGGCGGAGGGTTTGATATCGCGGGGTGTTTTACTGCGCCTAGACGGATTGCAAATTAGCTTACTGCAGCCAGAGAGCCATTTCCTACGCGTGAAGGTAACTCGTACTCCTTATTAGACACATCCACAGAGTTCCTCCCAGCCTGCCCCTCATCCTCTTCACTAATCCTCCGCCGTTTGCTTTCCCGCTCCTCCGCTTTCCGTTTCTTTTTTTCCTCCTCCTTTGCAAGCTTTTCCTTCCTCCGTTTCGCCTGCTCCGCAACAATATCCTTGTAATCGCTCGAACGACTGAAGAAATCTACGGCCCCCGCGTCTTTGCCCTCACTATTCGTTTCGCTCTGCCAGCTCGGTTTCTTGAAGAATGAGCGTTTCTTTGGGGGATTCGCAGCTGTAGAGATGGAAGGGTCGGCTTCAGGCTCTGTATCACCCATTCTGTCAGTTTAGTGGTAGCAGAGGTGAGGGAATTGCAGAAGCAGGATCTGGTGGAGTTGGTAAGGCTGAGGAAGCGAGTGAGACGCGAGGTCACGATTCCACAAAGTCGAGTGATATTAATTTGGTGGTCTGTGCGCTTAGTCGGAGCTTTTCTGTAGAATTTACCGACGTAGCTGGTTGTTAGCGGGGCGAACGTGAAAATAGTGAATTGACAATATCAGCATCCAAAGCCTATCGAACTTAAGTCGTGAATTAACAGCTTCGTCTCCTAAAACTGCGATATCAATTTTCAGTCTCAACTACTTTTCCTTCACCCAACTGCAAAACGTCTCGCACGAAACGATGGAGAACGGAGCCGGAGACGCAAAAGACCCATCTGGTTTCCTGAGCGAGATTATCGGCGCCCCTGTGACTGTGAAGTTGAACTCTGGTGCTGTTTACAAAGGTATGCTGGTTTCTGATAGATTATGCTGGCTTTGCATCTCTCCATATGGCTATCAGCTCAGGAAACACACGCAATGTCGAAGTCATATGACTGATTCTTTCCTAGGTGAACTTCAATCTGTGGACGGCTACATGAACATCGCTCTCGAGCAGTGTAAGGAAATTGTCAGAGGAAGGGCAGTTCGCAACTGGGGAGATGCTTTCGTCCGTGGCAACAACGGTATGGCCACTTACCATCGCTTTCCACGGCCCAACTAATGATTAAGTAGTCATGTACATCTCTGCCGATGCCTGAACAGAGTGCTCAAGCTTGGGAAGGGTTGGATTGGCTCTTATTTGGCGTAAGGCGCTTGAGGAATGTCACTGAATTGCATTTGAGGACTTCAATGGCGGGAGCAGAGCCGGAAATGGCTCGAAATCTTTAGATTTCAAAAGACAGATAGCGAAAATGACGAAAAGCATCTAAACGTATTTTCCACTCATGATCAATCGGCGTGACGCCTTCACTCCCCCTCCCTCAGCCCGAAACAACACCGCGCAATGCCCCAAATCCAGACGCAGAAAAAAAGCTGGCCAGCAGCATAGAAATCAGAAAAGCGTTTTTCCACACCCCTAAGCATCATGTCAGTATCAATTCACCAGTAGACCATGCTCTCACGGATGGAAAAGCCATTTTAAGGGGGTAGCATAGGTCAAACGTACTCCTAACACATCACAAACCCTCGGCAGGTGGCGTGGGAGTAGTCCGGGGCAAACCAGATCGGCCACTCTCCGGCCAAGGGGAGCCCGTAGGCCTCACAAGCGCCTAGCCGCAAATGTCAGTAGAAGTCTAAATACTTTTCTTAGAAGCCTGAAACTTACAAGTCATACAGAAGCGGCAGTCCCAATACCCGCTAAGGCGGAGACCCCGATTTCCGTCCAGCACGTAGTGTGCACAGCGGTATATCCAGCTGTGCGCGCGGTACCCAGTCCAGGTGTTGGCGGGCTCCCACACTTCCATATGGAAGATCTTTAGGTATCGTTGTCCAGGGTACTGCGGAGGCGGATAGGTGCCTCTAGGCAGGAAGTGGGCAATTGGATCGCGGAACGCAGGGAAGTTGATGCAGGGAGGCATAGACATTGTGACAGAGGCCGAAAAGAGATCGAAAAAGACGTAGATTGATGTTAGATGGTAAAAAAAAGTGGTGCGTAGTCCGAAAGCGCGGTTGTGATGGGGTATTGATGGCAAAGAAAAGAAAATCAGAAAGTGGGAAATGGACTCTGTTAAGTACCCTGAAGCTATCTCCGTATATCGGCGCCTTGGGTCAGGCTTCCTTCCCATTCAGCATTGAATTGGGCCTTGTGGCAGGGGCTAAGACGAGAAGAACCAGAGTTTGGGCTCCGGATAGGGCACCGAAGGAAAGACGAGGCATTTACCGTAGTACAGAGCCCATGTGGGCAATTGCACCAGCATAGACCCCTGTCAAGAACAGGATAAGGAGTGAGACACATATTGGGGAGTGGAGATAGTACTCCTAAAGCATTATTAGCTATATGTGCATGTGTATAGGAATTGACGGTCTAGGAGAGGTCTTTCACTAAAAGCACCGAGTTGGATATGAACAATGCTCACCGCGTTGTATGTGAACGTGACTCTTTGCTCCAGGTCAAGTGCATTCACACCTTTTTCCTGGGTGACCTTGACCTCCACCCTCGCCTTCAATTGCTCTCCTTAGTCCTTCCTATATTCACTCCTATAATACATACCACAATAGACTCAACTCTATTGTAGTGGAAAGCACGCCATTATGACCATTACGACTACCGATACCAAGACGCGCAAACCGCACATCAATTTTCTGAAGCCTCTCCTCAAGGGCAAGGCCAAGATTGCCGCTCCGAAGAGGGAGCTTCCGCCCTCGAAAGCTCCACCCAAGCTCGCTGCCCAAAAGAAACCACTGCCCGAGAACAAGGCTCCGTCTGATTTGTGGGTGGGGTATGCTGTTTGCCCACCGCCCAATCCAGCCGAACGCATCACTAGGGGCTTCGAGACTTCGGAGCAGGCAGACCATCATAGGGAGGTGGCCACGGGCGGAGGTAGAGAGAGAGTCGATTTAGCGGATGCGGTGAAGGGTGAGGTGCCGGTGTACCAAGCCTTCGTTCCTAAACACAACTCCAACCTACACACATCGAAGATGAAGCGATCTAGCCTTGCAGGCGTGATTGAGCAGCTCGAGAGCGAGCCGTTTCCTCCAATCAGACCGGTCGCGATCTGCCAGAGACCAGAACCTCACCCTCGACAACCTCAAGGTGAGTATGTGCGCCCTTGGGGACACATGAAAGATCCAATCGCGCAGCTTGCTTTCTCTCCCGTCAATGTCACCGTCCGTGATGGCAAGCATTCAACCCTCGCCGACAACGGTAATGAAGAGTTGGGCAGACAACAAGCGATCAGAATTCCCACCGACCTGAGGCTGGAGTCACAACTAAGGCAACCCGTGTTCCGTTTTGATCAAGATGGCGCCATCTGGCGTAGCAGGGTTACAAACAAAATGGTCGAGATCTTCGAACGCGGCGTGTGTAGCTGGAGGGAGGTCGGCAAGAAGCCAGTGAGTGGGATGAAGGAATACGGATTCAAAGTTCGCAAATGGGAAACGAGCATCATCACAGAGGATCTGCGACGAGGAAATCCACTACAGTTGATGGCTGTTGTGGAACTCCTCAAGGAACAACGAGAGGAGAGAGACAAAGTACTTATGCAACGCCTCAAGGATGACATCCGCATGGAGCAGATCCTTGAGTATGAACGGTCGGAGTTCTGGAGCCGTCTAGGGCTTGGAGACCTACACTAGGCACGTCTCTCTTTTCCTGTTGCGCGACTCAACGGCTACTGACAGCACACTCTTAGCAGATATTCCCTGATCGGAAAGGAATTCGGGGTCGGTCAGGAGAGCGGCATATCGGATTAGCATGGACGGCAGGCGTTTGGGGTATTTGGTTGCTTGGGTATAGATATGGCTCTTTGGCCTGTCTTGGATCCCCTTTACTTGCTTGCAAGTACCATTCTGCATTCTTTGCTGTGGTTATTCATGGAAACAGCATATACCCAGAGACTGTGGAGTTGGAGTTTTCAATTAGGCGTTTTCGAATTTCCTTTCCTATCCAGGCAATCTTCTTCTAATCAAACCAATTCGCTCTATCTTGAATGAAACTCTTTGTCTGAAATCGTGAACCTCTAAGGTATTTTGCTTGTCCAGGCAAAGAAGGTTGTGCCGTGAACCGCAATTTCACGCTTTTCGTTCGTCTCGACATCGTCACTGAGGAGGGCCGCGTCGAACGCCTGTTTGGTTCTCTGCAACACCATTGGTCAGCCCACAACATCCAACGTTAACGACAACACCACACCCAAGGTAAATCATGTGTTCTATCATTTAGGGAGCAGAGGAGTCCCATCCCCTTCGCGAAATAGATTGTCCTTCGGCTTTCCACCACTGCATGTACTGACAGAAGCGTCCAGCAGGGTAAGCAGTAAGTGAGCATCCCACTTCTACATCCTTATATCCAACGCATTTCTTGATAGTTCCACTACTCGAGATGAGCGCCAACCCTTATTTCGAGCTGGAAGTGATTCCTCTGCTCTTCCGCACTATTGGTAGCTTGTCGCGCACTTACTTTCGCTGGGCTACCGGCCGGCGCGACTACAGGCTGCAACTATACATTTGGGATCTTGAACTGAGTGATTTGGATGACTCAAGCACCGAAGTCTCCTCAGTAGAAACCTTTTCTGAATATTACAGAACTCTGCCAGGCTTCGAAGAGGGTCATCAAGCTCCAAGTCTAGACTTTGAGCTGTAGGTAAGTATGATCCGTTCCTCTGGTGGTGATCTGTCTCAGGCTTCGTCTGCTCCATTGGGCAACCGTTGAATGGGGTTGAGCTTGTTTGCGAAACGGAGCAGTGTCCAAGAACAGTGCGAAACATCCTCGTTGGTTTTGAAGTGAAAGGAAACACACAGCACTTACAGCCAGCTCTTCCCCCTTTTGTACAGCTACCTGACTCAATGTAGAGTATCGACGCCACAAATCTTCCTTCGACAACCATACAGTCCACTTGACTTCGTCCTGACCCAACGGAAGCGAAAATAACGGGTTAGCAAGCGCAGTGATAGTCAGCGGCGTCGATTTAACCTGATTCTCAAATACATCCCGCCATTTATCGTGCCGATAGCGAGGCTCACGATCGTTGAGCGCATCATCAAAAGTCCACGTCAAATCTTTCAGCTGAGCCTCCCATTTCGTCGAAGGGGTGGCAGAACGTGTCTGGTTATCTAGAAGACTGGTGAGCATTATAACATAGGCCCCTAGAAAAGATGATGGAAGCATAGGGTCATATGAGGAGGTTACTGACAATCCTCAATGTTCCAGATTACACCAAACACTCCCTCAGGCTGTAATATCCTGTGGATCTCTTTTAACGACTCGGGTGTTGCGAACCAATGAAATGCCTATGGAGGGATACAATGAGCCGCCACACGTGTTTGAGCACTTGTACGAAAAACAAGCACACAAGACCAGGAACGAGGAAGACAAAACTACCGGACGGGGTTCGAGACAAAATATTGGAGATCCTGTCATAAGATCTTACTTCTCGTTAAGGGATGGATATGACGATACTTAGATGTTGTGAGAGAACATTTGATAACACAGGAAGATGCAAGAGTTGGAAATATGGAGACTTCTTGAAGAAGATTACGCGGCCCTCGTCGAGGACTAACATATGCTAAAGAGGAGGGAAAGCTGAACGGTTCGATTGGATAAGAAATATGACAAGCATAAAGAGGGGGCAGGAGCACTACGGAAGGGAAATGGCGTAATCTGCGCTGCTGTACGAGGCTGAGAAACGTTCCCCAAATGAGGGGATCCAATTAAGGGAAACGTAAAGAGGAGGAAGATATTGGGACGAATAAGAGGTGCAGCAGTTCTCTCAATGTTTGCTTGAAGCGTCACATGAGAAGGAAAGAAGGAGGATTGCGGAAGCAAGGAAAGAACTACGCACCTGAGCAGCAATCACTGCATCTACGCGTTCATCCTCTGCGGGAATTGCTGTTGACAAACCTTCATGGACCGAAACTCCTTTCAAGGCTTTTTGGCTAAGCTGCTCCCTCATCCCTTTGTGCGGCTCAACTGCCAAGATGTTAAATTCCTCCTCTCTGGTGGCAAGCAGTTCTGTAAATTTCCCGGTTCCAGCAGCAAGATCAACGATGCGGGCTCCTTTGACGCCACCCACTCTTGCATAATCAAGAAGAGCTGCGACAGCATGTGGTGGGTAGGACGGCCTGTGCTGATCGTACAGTGCAGCTTTGGCGAAGCCAGTCACAGCCTTCTCGGACAGATGAGCACTATCCATGGTTGAGATGCAGATGGACAGTTCGCAGGTGTCTGATGGTGCTGAATGGTGGTTGGCATGCAGTTCGACCGACGACGTTCCTCAACAAGAAAATTAATGATGCAAGCTCGGCTGGCGGTGCGATGATGCATGGGTGGCTGGATCGTCCCCGGAAAGTCCCCATGCACGAGTAAAATAAGCCCCTGGCACCAGCATGTTTTCGGGTCCCCTGGCGGGCCTGTATGGCGGGAGCGTGGTATGTTTCTGGCCACTCGTGCACCCACCTGCCTCTTCCCAGAGCCAGCAGGCTGGGCGGTCCACGAAATCGAATACGCGTGCGGGTGAGAACATGCCTCCTGAAGCAGCACACGTCCGTCTGCAATTAGCCGTGGCCTGAAGCAGCAGTTGGAGAGAGAAGAAATCCTCCCGGGACACGCTGAGCTAGCGAGTTGAAGACGACAATGCACTGCCCGCGACTCGGCTGGGCCCCTAGAAACTATCTTTGGCGTAGACGGGATGGCTCAGCGAGGTGTGGTGGCGCGTCGTCCAACGCTTAACTGCTTGAGGGTCGATATGTTGCCAAGGATAAGCATTGTTGTGTCTACCGGAGCTGGATCGATAACATTTCCAGATGCATGCATTGGTTTGAAAGGCCGTAAGCTGCCAGGCTGCTCAGGTCATATGGTTGTTACGCCTCCTGGTATTAAGTCCACCAAAGGGCTGAAAAGCAGATCACCTCTAAGAGTACAATCATGCCGGTTTTCGACACCCTGGATCAATAGTTTACCATGCTCAATATGTCTATCAAGCGGCGTTAATTTCTAGCCCTCTCGTGTTCCGCTAAAACATCATTGACCAGTGCGGCGAACTCCCTATCCGCAAGCAACATCATTTTCTGCCCGTGCTCGACACTTGGGACGACATCACCAACAACTTTCTCACCCCCTTCTTTTTCCTCCCAACTATTGCATTGTTTGACTCTCGTTCCTTCTACCTTCGTTCATCACGCCCTGGGACGACCTGCGCCATCCCGCTCGGTAAGTCCACACTCTCGTATCCCTCCCCTTGGCTTTGGCCGATCAACAAACCCAGCGATTTTGGAGAGAGTTAGCCACAACACCTCGACGCGCGCAAGAGCCTACTGCCTTGCGTATGGATTGCTATACTCACCTATGAGAGCTTCCATCGAACCCTACGAGGCCACTCTTGTAGCGTTTGCGGCTTCTACGACAGTGCTGTTGTTTCCACCGGTTCCGCAGTTGTCGAAACATTCCCAGCCTCGAGATCGACCACCTTCCAAAATTGCCCCCGCGTCTTGCTCGCAAAGCCATCTGCTCTGCTTTTGGAGAAGCCACCATCATAACTGAAGCTCGCAATCACATTTTCTGGCATTCACTTGCTAACTAGAGTCTGCCTTGAGTAGGAACGTTGGGCGGCGCCGCCATTCCTTAGATTCATCTTCATTTGCCCGCACGACAACCAAGCCCACTCACGCCGCAAACCTCGAACAAATCATTACCTCACCGCAACCTACAACATCACCAACCTCAGTACACACTTCTTAGTCTATGACTTTCTTCACAACATACGTCTGAGTGGCAAGTCTCGGCCGGGGGAAGAACTGCTTTTTGAGCTTCATCAAAGTAGGACTACTCCATCATGGCGAATTTTGGCTTTGATAAATTGCGATCGCGACGCAAGTCTGCCGGAAATCCAATTGATGAAGCCCACCATACCCACCCTGGGTCGCCAGAGGAGTCAGCAACTCCATCCGACAATTCCCCAGGTGGGTTCCGTGTAATGAGCCAACGAGAGGCGGAGGATGCCAGAGGAGCAAGACGGGCTGCCGAACAACGGAAGGCCGAGAAGCCAAAAATAATAGGACGACTCAGCGGATCGAGGCCATTTTCCATCCCGGCACAGAAAGGTGCACGGCAACACTCATGGGATGATGATTCTGGAGCAAGCAATAGGTGAACATTTTCCCTTTGGAAGCAATTCATCGTCGCTAACTCCCTCTAGGCAGAGCAACGCGAGCAGTAGTACCAACGTCTCTGTGTCCAGACCGTACGGCGCGCAAAGCACGTGGACGCAACACGGAAGCTCTAATTCCACGCTCCATTCCTCCTTCGATGCTGAAAGTGACAACATGTTCGCGCACCTGCATACCTCTTCCCCAGAACTCCCACGCAAGCCTATGCCTTCCCAAACGATGGGCGCAAACAAGGCGAGGACATTTTACACGACCCATTTAGTATCCGATTATGATGACAAGCCTCCTCAAGGGGTGCAAGAGCACGATGATAGTTTTGAAGCAGCGCGGGGTCCTCGGGCACGTGCTATGACAACCTCGAGCTATGCCAGCACCACTATTCCACCCCGCGTAGATGCAGACCTCTCTCTTGGATCGTCCGACTTTGGAACCTCTTTTGACGACATGTTTGGCGGTCTTGGCAAACCACAGCTATCACCACCTGTACCTACAACTCCCGGCCGTTCCCTTCTGGCAAACCATCGAACTTACCAACCCGAACCAATACAAGTTAATCAAAGACTGAGCATAGATCCATCTCCGAAGTCATGGGAAAGCCGGGACGAGGGTGATCGGCTGATTGCGGCATCACCGACGGAATACGATTCACCGCCTCCGGTTCCTCCTCACGCTACAGTACCACCAAAGCAAAGCGTAAACGGCTACGCACCTCGTGGTGCGGCTGATCCTTCCCAACTCCGATCTTCGAGTTCCTTTGAGGATGAAGATGCCAGACTAGTAAGAGAATCGGTTGTCGCCAGGAAGTCTTTGTTGGCAAGTTCTCCAGAAACGAAGCCAAAGTCTACCTCGTCCTCTTCCGCTATTTCTCAGCAAACGCCGCTGTCGTCACGCTCGGCATCCAATAACACCACTCCTAAAGCCCTTAATCGCATTCCGCTCGATCTTTCTGATGACGAGGACAATGGCAATATGTTTGATTTCAAGAAGAAGCCGGATATACGTTCGGCCGCTCCGACAAAGGCACCTGCCGTAAACGAAGACGAAGACGAAGACGAACCTCTATTTGACTCCTCAACTGTCGCAGCCGCAGCCGCAGCACGGAAGTTTGCAGACAGCGAACCTCCACGTAAAGTCATGACTCAAGCAGAGTTCAAACAACATGCGAAGAAAGCTGCTGCCGAGCCTCTTGGTGACGACAGTGAAGAGGAAAGTAGTTTTGAAGATGAAGACGAGGCTGAAGCAATCAAGAAGCAACAGGAGCTTCGGCGAAAGCAAGAACGCCAACTTGCAATGAATCGTGAGCTTATGCGTAGGACTACCGCACCACAAGATCCAAACCGCCCCTCAAGTCGGTCTGGCACACCTTTGATGGGTTATCCTTCAGAAATGTTCATCAACAAACCAGAAGACGACGAAGACGAGGATATTCCCTTGGCCATTCTTCAGCAACATGGATTTCCCAACCGCTCGCGTCCCCCAACCAGACCTAATGATGCAGCACCTTCTTACTTCAGATCTTCCCCTGGTGGCATGCCTGAGCGTCCCGCGTCGGCCGATGCTCTCGGCGCTAGGGCATCGATGGTGAATCTACCTGCTTTCGCCAGAAACCTTCCAGTCGATCCTTTTATTGGCGCTAGTCTCGTTAGACCATCGAACCGCGAATCATTGGGACTTGGTGGTCATGCTCCTATGAGTGGCGCTGCATCGGTTTACGGAGGCTCGTCCAGTGTGCCCAGAATCCCACCTGGTGGTCTTGTTGGTGTCATTCAAGACGAGGAAAGAGCAAAGAAGATCCGCCGAGGAGGGGGTGCCGGCAGCACGTACGGATTCGGTTCTACCTACCAACCTCAAATGCCAACGCAGCAGCCTATGATGCCCCAGCAATCTGTGATGAATATGCAGATGCAAATGCAAATGCAGCAAGCGGCAATGCAACAACAGATGATGCAGCAAATGGGTTATGGGATGAACGGCATGGTGCCCCCAGGGATGTCTCCCGGTGGTATGATGGTTCCGCAGATAAATACACAAGAATTCGCCGCGGAGGTCGCTAGGCAGATGGTGGCCTTGCAACTCGGCGGCGGCGCTCCACCTCAACAGATGGGTGGAATGCCAGGGATGCAAATGCCCCCTCAACAACCGGGATTTCTCACGCCGAACGCTCCCTATCTGCCGAATAACCGACCAATGTCGATTGCTACCGGTGCTCAGCGCACTTCTACGATGGGCAACATCGTTCCTCCCCTCCGCCCTTACTCCACACCAACAGGCCCCTTCGCAGCACCCTCTCAGACCGGATATACCCCATCAATTGCTCCCTCCGAGCGCTCCAACATCGGGCTATCCGCCCGTTATCGCCCCGTCATCACCAATCCAGCTGGCGATGGCGTCTCCTCCGTATCATCACAAACCGCTCACGCAACGGGAGGTGCATCCGAAAACTCTCAAAAACGCATGACGATCAAAGGGATTTTGAAATCAGGTCCAAAAGAAAAAGAGAACAGAGACGACGGAGACTGGACATCATTATCGAACCGTCGATCGAAATGGATGGGAAGAAAAGCCCCATCCCATGAACCGAGCTTGCAAGATCTCTACGGAGGCGGGGAGGAGGCTTTGGTCTAGTACCACAATTTTCTTTTTTGGTCTCCACCTACCTTTTGATCAAATGAACGAATATCACGTGTAGCATGCATAATTGGATTTGGCGCTAAAGCATTAAAGTATAAGGCACCCTACTAACAATCTTTTCTTTGGCGGAAACCCTGGCCCTGGCCATGCCTTCTATCTCTTCTTTCTTGCATTCGAAGGTTGTTTTTGATACCAGGTTTTCCTTCCCTTTCTCCCTCCTTTAATCTGAACTACCTACCCCCGAGTCAAATTCTTGTAATTATAAAATTTGCTTCACCTTTTTTCAGCCTGGTTTTTTTTTTTGGGGGGGGGCGAGGCCTTTTCTTCTCTTTTTGCATATAAAATGGACCTTCTTGCATTGCGCTGGGCGGGCAGGCATGGGTTGGATTGCTGGTTTTGAGACACTGCGTAGCAATGATTACGGCTTTCCTCGCCCTGCTCCGATTTGGGTGTTTGGGCGAGCGGAACGGATTTTGTGGTTGTAGATATATTAGGAATGGAGAAAGTTTTGAAAGCATTTTAGGCTTTATAATGAGTGCCGTGATAGACAGATTATCTAAATGTGCGGAAAGAAATTGGTCCAATTAACTGTCAAAAAGCACCCTGCAGGCAATGCTCTCAAACTTATACAGACTTCAACACCACCATACGGGCGCCAAAGTACAGCACACCAGGTATGAAGAACATCAGATTGGTTGGCCAACGTAGCTTGTATCCATTCAAGTTCGTTAGACTTGTTGCGGTATAATTACTCTGTGCAAGCCCAACAGCCTCCACAACGCATCCTCCCGCTAATATTATCGTCATTGATGCAGTAGTGTATCTCCACAGCATTTGCTCTACTCTTGTCGGGAAGTCAAAATTCCAAGCTATGAGGTGGAAAGTTCCGAAAGCTGCTGTGGGAATGGACATGGTTAAGAGCATGCGTAGATTATGCAGTCTGGTGTCGCGGTCATTCGGTATGCGTGGAAGAGGACGTTGGCGAACGCCCCAGAGGTGATTGAATGGCATTTGACTAGATGTGTAACTTAATGGCTCCACGAAATCTAGGGGTGTATCGTGGAAAGGGGTGCTAGCTTCCTCTCCTCCATCTTTGAGTATCTGAGCAATCGGTGTGGATATTGTGAGGGCTGTAGGGATTTCGATGTTGAGGGGCTTGTTGAACCAGAAGAAGAATGTTGCCCCGGTACATGTTATTATCGTTACTGTGGATAGTTCGAGTAGAGTTACTTGGAGACGTTGAATTGCTCGCGCTATTATTTGGACGAGAAACCAGGCCGACTGAAGGACTGCTATAAGCTTCGCAAGTTTATCCGCTGGCCGAAGAGTTAGAATGGGTGAATGGTTACTGAAAGACCATACAACTCACCCTTGCTTTTATCCCAAATATCCTTCCTACTAAGCGCGGGGACCTTCATGTATCCATTCTTAACCAAGTACTGCACCTGTTTTGCCGTGACTGGGAAAGGAAGATAGTCCGGAGTGTGAAGCAGAAACCCTCCGCTATCTGCATAGAACGCGTGGACAATGGACCAATCAGTGAAACCCAGCTCAGTCATTTCGGAAACAGATCGCTTTGCGGATGCCCATTGTCCACTCGAGAAGAGCATGACTAGCTCCGGGGATAGAATACCCCATATGAACCATTTCGTGCGACGAATGAATAGAATAATTTCGCTGTCGTCTGCGGCGGGGATGTTGAGGTGTAACATTACCCAGACACAAATGAAAAGTGTAGAAGAGCAGTTCCAGAGAATGTCGAGTGTCCCGCGATTGTTAGGCTGAGATATCCAGCCTTGAAGGACTTCGTGGGTGGATGCGAATGATGGGGTAGCTGTTGAACAAGATGAGTTCATGGTCTTGCTATCTCGAGGCGCATGTCTCCCACTTTGAGGACGATTGATATTGAGAGCGAGAGAAACGGGATGTATGGAATCTTGTAGTCTCACATTGTTACCTCGCTGTATGGGATATATTTAGTTAGTCGTACATGTGCCCAATGTTGTGTGCGCTGCAATAGTTCGCCATTCTTCATGTATTGACGGCACGGGACGCGTTCATGTTTCAGCCATGAAAAAGAACTGTCGGGTCCAAAATATCATCTGGACATATGAAAGGTTTTGTCTTCGGAGTTGAGTGGTTGATACGAAGTTTTGACGCTAAGAGGGCGCCAGGGGTTGACGAGAAGCAATTTCCTGTTGGTCAGCCTTCCTGGATTCGTGAATGTACACAAGATAACCGCCAGTTGTGCCTCTTCACATCTTCACCTAAATCAAGAATCAACAAAGATGCTGTTTTCGGTATCAACATATGCTCGCAGGATTATTCGAGATTGAAGAGCACAATTATCCGAAAGGCTTCGCGGAGTGGATCACCAGATCAAGGACGAAAATGGCCTTCACCAACGTGAGCTGGCCAAGTGGAGGTAGCTCTCAAAACAACTTCGTTGGCTTCACGATCCTTTTTCAACTCGTCATTGCGTACATTTCGATGGTTAGATTCTTGCGCTTTCGGCGAGCGACTAGTTTCGAAACACGATTCGAGATGAAATCTCGAGAGTCCTTTTCAAAGTTGACGGTAAACCAGGCCCAGACTGTGGTCAAAGACTTGACGGAACTGGAATTCCCCAAATTGATGGGCTTCTCTATCATTTTCGCATTATTTAAAGTGCGTTCGCTATCTAAAATTCAAGAAGCCTCATATCTAAATCAACTCTCAGACTTATGGCATCCCCAGCGTCTCCTCCCTGCTAGTAGCAACAGGACAACTCGCAGATAAGAAGGTGGCGTCGAAACGAACAGCAGACACTGGTGTGATACTATTGGAGTTCGCTCTTAACCCTCCATCATCTGAAAGAACTATCCGTGCAGTTGCCCGGATGAACTACCTCCACAGCAGGTACCGAAGAGCCGGGAAAATATCAAATGATGATATGCTCTATACGCTGAGTCTATTCGCCCTTGAGCCTATCCGATGGATCCAGCGTTACGAATGGCGTAGCATGACCGACCTGGAGAGATGCGCTTGCGGAGTGTTTTGGAAGGCCATGGGAGATGATATGCAGATATCTTACAATGTCTTACCTTCGTGTAAGGCAGGATGGAAGGACGGACTGCAGTGGCTGCAGGAAATTGAGGCGTGGAGTCTGGATTATGAAGCAGAGAACATGAAATATGCTGCGACCAACGAACGTCTTGCGAATGCTCATCTCGACGTTCTTTTCCTCAACTTGCCTACGCAGTTGAAAGGTGCCGGCCAAAACCTCATCGCCACTCTTGTTGGACAAAGACTGAGAGTAGCTATGGGCTTTCCTGAAGCACCTGTGGCATACCATGTCATCATTAATGGTCTTCTTCAGATCCGCAAATATCTAATCAGGTTTTTGTTTCTCCCGCGTCCAGAATTTCTACGAAAAAGATATACGGCAAGCGGGCCAGATCCGCAAACCGGACGCTACAACTCGAAAGAATATCTTTCCTACCCTTGGTATGTTAGACCCACCTTTGGTAGCCGTTTTGGACCCAAAGCTTGGATAACACGCCTTCTCGGTCGGAAGCTGCCTGGTGACGATGGAAATTCATACGCGCCCGAAGGCTTCGTCTTCGAGGAGTTGGGTCCGGCATCGCTTGTTGGCAAAGGTTCTATCGAAATGCAACAGGACCGGGACCGGATGATATTGGCCAAAAGAGGTGGGTGTCCATTTAGGATATAGATTTCTTTCTGTAACAGTAGGTATCAATAAAAAGGAAGTGCACACGGGGTGTCATAATTCGTCGTATTCGGAGGATGCTAACAACGGCTTTGCCATCAGCCTACAAAGACAACTCGGACTCTAGAAAAGGTACTAAAGCTAGTTGCCATCCGTAAGGTTATCTGGAAAGTATAAAATGAATAGGTACCCTCCAGACTGGTACAGTTAAGAGAGTGCAGTACGACGAATAAAGACACCCATCGTGGTTTGCGATGTGCAGCAAGCATGAGACGCACGGACGACGTATGCTGATTGTCAAATTTAGCTAAGTTTGTAAACGCTGCAGATCTCGACAGCGGTCCATCAATTCAACAACCTCCATATCGGCTTCTTTGCCTTATTTTCCCTTCAAAAAAAAATTCCAATCATACGCTATGATTTACTAGCTAAAGGTCTTCTGGGCCTGCCAGTCCAAGTGCCTGCCGTCTCGTTGGAGCATCAGCATCGAAATATGGCTTTTCCGCCAGCGAAGTTACTCTCGTTCCGTGCCTGGGTTGTTTACCTTCGTAATCCCAGCTGGCATTGTGGATCGTGATTCTAGTTTTTCAATGAGCAAGGTATTCTCCACATTTTGCAAAAGATGAAAGGCTCTCACCTGTTATCCCACAGGGCCGACGTCCTAGGAGTCCACTTAAACCGAACCTGAATATCAACGTTCTTTTCATAGACATCATACAAATATCCGAGGATCAGGTCGCTCTCTGCCCTATCCAACCCAACAATATGCGAAGTCATAGCACGGTTGACCCAAAGTGCCTTCCACCCAGTCGCGGGATGTACCCTCACCAATGGGTGAACGCGTTCGATATACTTAGGACCTGACGTCGGATCATTTCGGTCAAGATAAGGATGCGCGCTGCGATACACTGCCTGCCTTCCATCGATGATCTTGCGGAACTCTGGAGACAACTTTTCATAAGCGGAATAACCTAGGGCTAAGTTAGAATTGAACCTAGAGGAAGTATAGGAGTAGCATGCCTGATGCCCAGAGAGTGTCTCCTCCCAGGGTTGGTACAGTATCGTTATGAAGATGCGTCACTCTTTTGATATGTTAATTCCAAAACGAGGACTTCTGTACCGCTGGACGTACCCTGCTGGTTGTTTTTCATGAACAAGGTCCGTGTGCCAGCGCGAAGCACCCCCCGTCTTTCTGAAGTTTGCCGGGAATTCCGTAGCCTGGAGTGCAGGCCAAATTACAGTGACTCCTGGGACGCCTGGTACTGAAGGAACTTGAGGCTGTAGGTTTAACAAAGTAAGCGCTATTCTTTGGTCCCAGTCCATCACCCAAGCCCAGGCTACTTACATGAACCTCGACTTCTCCGTACCATTCTCCAAGCTTCTTTTGCTCTTGTGGAGTAATGTCCTGGTCCCGGAAGAATACGACGCTACGTTCCGCAATCAGCAGGCCAAGTTCATCTTTCTGCTGATTCGTGAGATCCTTCAATTGCAGACCGACTATCTCCGTTCCGATATGAGCCGTTAGATGGATGACCTCCTTCGCGGCAGAGAAGAGCGCTTTCTTCTCTGGATCTGCTCGGGTGCCTGCATCTGTATATGGCCTGTCATAGGATCGAACGTTATATACATCGTCCAGATACAGTGGCTTGGCAGGTCGATATGGATATCCGCCAGAAAGATCGATTCCTGCTTTCTCAAGTCGCTTACGCGTTGGCTCAGGAAGTCCCAAGGTGTCTTTCTTCGGCTGCACTGTGTCTTTGATGTCTGGCAAGATTGGAAGAGCTATAGGCGCCATGATGATGATTACTTTGGATATCTCTTGTTTAGATCTTCATTCGGATATTCGTTTAAATTGCTTCAACTTTTGTGGGTTTTTAAATCACTTTAAAAGTCTAGAATACTAATACTCCTCTTTCTTATCAGAACGTCTTTACTCAACATCGCGCGACGTGCTGGTGTTGCGGGGTACTAGCAATCACATCATTCACTAGGATAATTACGCATGCACCACTCAATTCCCGCCATCACCATTCCCTTATCTACTTACGAGCTTCGCATGGTATGATTTTACTGGCTGGATGACCCTATGTCCGACTTTCTTATTACAAAGCATTGGACTAAAGTGACCTTTTGCATTGAATCATTCGAGATGCAAATGACACCATGCATGGTCTCTGTGCATCTTTCCCATTCAAGTCTATCTCATGCTACTCCAATTCCAGTAACCTACCTATTCTAGAGATAAACCTGCTCGAAAAGCTAACTCCGTACCATGGCTACGCGATCGTTCCACAATCCAGTTCCACTCGACGGGATTTCCGAAATGGATATATGCAGGGTGGCCGCTGGTGCCGTGCAAAGTCAGTCGATATCAAATCCATGCGACATCTCGCATTCGATGGTCTATCGAAGTGCCAAATACGCCACCCTTCAGTCAAATTGTCGTCTCGTAGAAGGCTTTGGAGCATCCAGAATATTTGGTTGGGCTGTGTCCATTGGGCGACTCAAAATATACCTGACTACGAAGAATAGCTGGAGAAAAGCGATTTCTACTTTATCAAAAATTAAGGGGAAAGAACTGGAGCGAGTCTCAATACTCTAATATATTTAGACCTCACCCAATTCCGCGGAATTTCCGTCTTCATCTAGACTCATCGTGTGGCTCCATTATCACGAAGGCTGGCAGCATTAAAGTCTAAATATGACCAGGTCGGGATCGCCTCGCATTGCGGTCATTGGGGCAGGTGTGAGCGGAGTCGTAACTGCTGCCCATCTGCTTAGAGAAGGACTCGATGTTGTAGTGTTTGAGAGGTCAAGTGTTGCTGGGGGTATATGGTACGCGAGGTTGTCATTGTGAATCCATTAGCTGCTAATCCATTTTTGCAGGCTGTATGATAAACGAAAACCTGTCGAACCTCCCTATCCCTCTATCCTAGCTTCTGAGGGAGACAAGCCGTACCAAACGGCCAGCCCTGATGACGATGACCCAGAACAGCTTTCGCGCTTGACGCAGCTTCTGCATGCTCCACCTGGGTGAGTTGAGCTCTAGAGATGCAGTTTTCAGACTATTTACAAGAAGCTAAACGCGTTGTTAGTCCTTGCTATATTAGCTTGAAAAATAATGTGTTCACGCGTAATCTTGAGACTTCGTTGAACAAATTTCCTGATGGAACACCGGATATTGTCAGTCATTCTATCCTTCAAGCCTATATACAAGATACGGCGGAGAAATCGGGAGTACACAGCGTCACAAAATACAACACCGATGTAAAGGGCGTACGGAAGAGTGATGGGCAGTGGCTGGTGGAAACTGTCACGATAAGCACGGATACTTCTGGGTCAGTATCCAAAGAAAGAAAAACTTGGGTAAGCAAAATTGCGAAGAGATTTTCGAACTTCATCCACTTACCTACTCAGAAATTTGACTACGTGATCGTAGCCTCAGGCCACTACCATGCGCCTCGTATCCCAAATATTGCCGGACTCGAGGAATGGAAACGTCGATGGCCGAATCGTGTCCAGCACTCGAAGGGATACCGAGAACCAAGCAGTTACGCAGGAAAGGTACGTTGTTTCACTGCTGTCCTCTGATCCGTCTCTCTCGAACCTCTATCTAATCATGTTGCCCTAAAGAACGTCGTCTTGGTAGGAGCGGGCGTTTCTTCCACAGATATTGCTCGAGACATCAGTCCTATTGCGAAGCAAATCTACCAAACGCAAAGAAATGGCAAATTCGATTTACCAGCCAGCGTTCTTCCTGAAAATGCTATCCGAGTGGATGACATTGCGTCATTCGACATTCCAACGTCAGAATCTCCCTCTCCGCTCGGTCAAGACGACCCCGTTCCAACGACAATCACTCTCAAATCCGGCCGCAAGATTTGTGACATCCATTATGTCATACTTTGCACTGGCTATATGTTCACTTTACCGTTCCTTCGCCAGTTCCACTCTGACTCTACTCTTCCGCAACTCGCCGATGGAAACGTTCTTGTCACCGATGGCACCCAACTACATAATCTTCACAAGGACATATTCTATATCCCAGACCCGTCTCTACTATTTATCGGCGTACCCTTCTACACTGCTACATTCACCTTATTCGAGTTCCAAGCCATGGTGGTCGCCAAAGTTTTGAATGGAAAAGTCGGACTACCAAGTGAGCATGCTATGAGAGAGGAATATCGGGAACGGGTAGAAGCGAAAGGTTATGGGAAGGGTTTCCACAGCCTGAAGGAGCGAGAGGTCGAATACGCGAATGAACTGCTTGAATGGGTGAACAGAGATCTAAGTCAACGGGGACTGAATGCATTGAATGGGCACACAGAGGCTTGGCACAAGGCTAGGGCAGAGCAGATGGAGCGGATGAAGGCAATGTTTGGTGCCAATCCGGAAACGGATTCACGTGTCGAGTTAGTTTGTTGAAAAGAAGCTTTTACCCCAGGCTTGTGCAAACATAGTCTGAGTTAGACAAATGCCTATTTCCGCAATTATGATATAATCGAAATACTTGGCGTTTTGAGCAGCGCAAAGTTTAGTAGACTACTACGAAGAAACTAGCGTAGGCCTTGAACCAACCGCTTCCCCGAAATGCTTCAACTGCATTCATGAATCCCAAACTACCTACCATTGCTATCAACTCGTTACCAGGCCCCAAAATGCTTTCAAATCAGCAAGTAACCTCCAATGTCAATCCTTTCGTGCACGATGCACAGTGGGGAGTGGCACGCAATTCGTCCGAGTAATGACGAACTTCCGAGGCAACGAACAGCGTCCCGTCCTACCACTCCATCCAAATAATGGGGAAACCCAGCATCGTCGTACGATCAAGGAAGTCATACCCTTAACTCCGTTGTTCTGGATGCTGCCCTTTACACAGCTCGGTACCGCTATCTCTCGAGTACTAATCGCACACATACGCGACACAATGATGAATCGCGATAAAGGCATGATGGCAAGTCCTCGTGTACTTGATCGTTTCCAACAACTACCATATTCGGAATACACTGGCAATCATCGGCGCTTCTCGAACCCGAGGATCCTCCGCTGCATGGTTTTCATGCATCTGACATCAGGAAGTCTCACAAACGCTCGTGGACCCTTGTTAGCACGTAATATCAACCATGGATGACAACTCGCATACTCCACGTTTTCTATGTATCCCTTCGTCTCGATGCGCCGCTATCGTGGCTTGCCTTGACTTCTGGAACTCCCAAGACCTTGGTTTGTCTTTATTTATGAATGCTTGATCCGTCGTCCTTCATCTTTTTAGCAAGACTTTGCCATTTTTCGACGAAGTCTCCAAGGTTCCGGTGATCAATTTGTAGCCCGCTTGGCTTGCAGAACATGGGCCTCCCTGATACCCTGAAGGCTAAACCGGTAGCAAAGACTGAGCTCCCGGTCTCGCAACATGCTATCGAACACGCAGATGAAGTGATTCATAAAGAGATACCCAAAAAATGGACAAGCTACCTCTGGGACACACTTGACAAGCCCAAGGAGGAGCGATGGTTCATGTTCAAGCTCGATGCTGCGCTTCTCACTTTTGCATCTTTAGGTGAGCTTTCCATGAAAGCCCTAGATCGTCCGTGCTGATTTTTACAGGATATTTCATCAAGTATCTAGATCAAGCGAATATCAATAATGCGTTTGTCTCAGGAATGTATGTTCGCCTAATGTATTACATTCAAGTATCAAAATCACTCACTGCCGCACAGGAAAGAGGACCTTGGACTCTATCAGAACCAATTGAACTACATGCAAACTTCTTGGACTGTTGGATATGTGATTGGTCAGATACCAAGTAATATTATTCTTACTCGGTTCCGTCCTTCAAGATGGATCCCAATGGCGGAGGTGAGTACTCATAGCATGAACAGATTTATAACTAGGAGGCTTAGCTTATGGGTGACATGTAGATCGTTTGGACCGTTCTCACGTTCAGTCTCTGTAGGGCCGACAGCGCGAAGACTCTATACATCCTAAGGTTCTTTATTGGTATGTTATTCGAGACCCGAATTCCAACCCCAATCTTCACTTTGGGACGTGGCAGCGAATCTAAACCATCGCTGACATCCATCTAGGTCTCGCCGAGAGCACATTCTACCCCGGCATGCAATACATCATTGGATCATGGTACCGTAAGGACGAGCTTGCCAAGCGGTCGTGTATTTTTCACACAAGCGGCGCCATTGCTACCATGTTCTCTGGCTACCTAATGGCTGCTGTATACCATCTTGGAGGAAAGGGAGGATTTAAAGGCTGGCAATGGTATGTAGTGACTCTAAATAATTGATGAGCGAACCTCGTTAACCCGTAACTTCCAGGCTTTTTATTGTAGATGGCATTATATCTCTTCCAATCGCAATTGCGGGCTTCTTCTTCCTCCCTGATGTCCCAGAGATCGCTCAACCATTTTATTTGACCGAGGATGTCAGTTATGGGTCGTGCTTTACAAGATGAACATCCAGCTAATCATATGAATAAATGCAGGAAGTCGCATTCGCAGTGAAGAGAATGGAACTAGAGGGCCGCGAGAAACGACAGCCGTACACGAAAGCTAAGATATGGAAGATTCTATCTTCATGGCATATTTACGCTCTCACGCTTCTATATATGTGAGTTTCAAATCAGTGCTGCAGTAAATGCAAAACATGTTTCTCATATCCTTCATCCAGCTTCTTCAACAATGGCAACTCCGGTGCTGCTCCAGTCTTCGCACAATTCCTCAAGGCATCCAAACACCCCAAGTACACTGTCTCACAGATCAACACCTACCCAACGACTGCCTACGCTGTGCAAACGGTGGTAACACTCAGCTATGCATGGGCCTCAGACTCGATCCTCAAGGGAGCGCGATGGCCTCCCATCGTTTTCGGCGGCATCATGAATATAATATGGTACGCATCTTTAGCAATTTGGGACATCCCCATCCATTGGAAATGGGCCTGTTTCATTCTATCTGGATTCGGATTCGGGCTCTCGGGTCTTTGTATGGCGTAAGTACTTCCACTCCCCCTCCAACACAGCTTGCTTTTTTTCACGACCCCT